>MNCI01013872.1:58590-70147 GCA_015680685.1 Gnetum montanum | reverse complement strand
ATGTCATTGCGGACATGATAGTTTAGTGTCGTTTCGGACCGGGAGTGGTATTTAATTGTTTTTCTTGTTTTATCGTAGTTTAATGTCATTTTGGACTTCTTATAGTTTAACGTCATTTCGGACTAAGAGTGATGGAATCACTTCAGTAATTTTTTGATCTTTTTTGTTTTAATGTTAAACGATTTTTCAACCGGTATGATCCAGTATTCAGCGTCACCTTCGCTGATTACATTAAATGGAAATTCAGCCCAAGGGACTTCTGATGGAGTGTTTTCTGTGTTAGCGCTTTTGGATATTTCAGTGTCCCTAGGGAACTCTATATTAGTTTCTACCCGAGGAGGCACAAACGTTTCTGTTTGAGGAGGTTTTTGCTCCACGTTGGAAGATTTACTGCTTACTGATGATCGTAGATTTTTGTCATTTTGGCTAGGCCCTTCAAGTTCGACTTTCGAGCCCTGGTCCATGTCGATATGGGATGAGATAATAGGTGTAACGGCTTTGCCATGTATGACGATTTCTCCGCCTTCATAAGGCAAATGGATTTCTTGATGGATAGGGGAAGAGACAGCTCTTAGTTGGGCTAACTAGGGTATTCCCAATATCAGGTTAAATCCTGGCATCTCATCCACTACGAGGAATTCAGCAGATGTTGGGAATTGATCTCCCGCTATAAAGTCTAAGGTTATTGAGCCTTTCACCATTATACGTGACCCACTGAATGACTTTAAACATGTAGTCGTGGTTGGTTTTAGTAGTTCAGTAAGCCCTAGCTGCTCGATAATGTGGTATGGCACGACGTTTGTCGCAGCTCCATCGTCTACATGGACCCTATGTATTTTAAATCAGTTTATACAGATTGTTATGAACATGGGAGCTGTTGTCACCTCCTTCGTTCTTTTATCAACCTTGATGTTGACGTCATGGAATTTTAGAGGCTTGGGAGTAGTCCCACGGGGTGAGAACATCACCGCATGGATGGAGGATTTGTTTGGGGGCAGATCCTCGCTCATCGGGATCGATGTTAACATGCGTACTAGAGCTTCCCGATGCATTTGAGATGTTAAGACTAAGTCATACAAGCTCAGTGAAATTTTTTTTTGTTTTAATGCTTGCATGACTTGTGTCAAGGCGGTTGCAAAGTTTTCACTGTTGGGGGTGTTTCTATCAGTGCTGATTGGATCCATTGGACCCAACAGTGTTATCTCCCATCTTGTTGGTTTGTCAGTTTTCGGAGCTGTCGTTTCAGATGATTCATGTTTTTCAGATGACTCGCCTTCATTGCCTGTGCTTGGTTGATCGGTAGATGATGACATGGGCACGGAGTTGAGGGGAGTGGGCTTAGGTGGCCCCAGAGCTAACCTTTGGCATCCATTCTCCGTACGTTCACGCGCAAGTCTATCTCCGGGACGTTCTCGCGTGCGGCGTGGAGGTGCCGTTGGTTTTGGCATTTCGGTTTGCGCTGGGAGTTTTACCACATATGGGGTTGGACGGGGTGACTCTTGTACTGTTGGATGTGCTTGGTTAGAGAGTTGGAAAGGCACCCTAACAACGTAGGGCTTAGGTTGGGGTTGTGTTTGTGACACAACGGCTTGGTAGTCTTGGGGACCTTTGGGTATTCTAATGACAAATGGGGTTGGTTTGGGCGAAGGTTGGGCCTCCGCTGTTGCGGTTGCTGAGGGTACTCGGACCACAAAAGGAGTAGGCTGGTTATTCGGAGTTTGTGCGTTTACTGGAGTGACAGGAGGGACCCGCATCACATATGGTTTGTCGCGTGTCGTGGTGTTAGGTGTTGCCACTGCCAGGGGTATCTGAACGACATACAGCTGTTGTAAAGGATGGGACGGTTGGGGTGTAGGTGTAGGCGCAGGGACAGGCGTGTGAACTACAAAAGGTTTGTTGGATGTTGGCCGCGTATATTTAGGAGATATGGTGTTAACGTAAGATGGCTCAGAATCATCGTCAAGGCAGATTGTACTGATGGTGTATGGTGCCTCTTTAGTGTTTAAAGGGTCTTTATAGACTCCCATAGCTTGATTTTGTGGTTGAATCAGGTTTGCTTCATCGAAGGTGATTTGGCCTTTATCGATCATTCACTGTAGGTCCTGCTTCAAGGTGAAACAGTAATCTGTTCTGTGCCCGTTTCGTTGATGGTAATCGGAAAAGCGATCCATCCTGAAGCCTTTAGGTACAGGGGGCTCATCCGACATTACTAGGCTTGGGTTTTGAACGAGTTGACAGAACCGATCATGTCTCTGGATGACTGCGGGAGATAACTACTTATGCTGCATTAAACCGGCCTTTAGGAGTTGGTCAAAAAGCAGGGATGGCTTCATGGGCAGGGGTGTATATTGAGAGGGTTCTTTCCTCTCAAAGTTGCGTGTGCGGTTCGCTAGATTATGCTGTGACGATGGTTCTGGCGCAGCTGTTGGAGTTGATTTGTTGTAATTAGCGGGGGTTTGAGGTGGCCTAGTTTGTTGTTGTGCCCCTGATATCGATGCTATAGTCGTTTTAGCCTTTTCTTTATCTTTTTTAGCATGTTTATTTTTGAAGGCTATGTAAGCTATTTTGGGCTTCTTCTTCTATGTTTTTAATTTGCTCAAAGGCTTGGTTGAGATTGTGCGCGTTTAGATAGTACAGCTTGGATTTAAAGAAATCGTTGACGGCTCCTTTCAAAATAGTGAGCAGGTATGTCTGGGAGATTTCCTCATGTAGCTCATTGAGGGCTACGCTCCATCTCTAAATAAATTTCTGGACCGGTTCAAACGGTGTCTGCTTGACCTGCATGAGGCTATCTAGTGTGGCCTCAGGTTTCAGGTTATATTTGAACCTGGTCACGAACTGGTGTAGTAGGCTTTCCAATGAGGAAACAGAGTTTCTTGGGAGCGCCCTATACCAATCGAGTGCTCTCCCCGAGAGGGACATAGGAAACACACGAAGAATTGTGTGGGGCCATGCTTGTAGCAGTGCGCACTCTAACCTAAACGTTATTAAATGCGCATTAGGATCTGTCCCCCCATTATACTTGGTTAGCGTTGGTAGGGAGACGCCCTTGGGTAGAGTTAAAGGCGGGACGGAAGAGCTGATGGGGTCATCGTTATAGAAGTCTACTACCTTCAATTCCCCGTCAACGGTTGTCTTGAGGCATTTTACCTCATCAGTTAATTCCTGCATCATTCTTTTGGCATCTGCCAAATCCTGAGCACTTGGGAGCATGGCGGTTTGGCCTTGTGACAGGCTGTATGGGTTAGACTGTTGAACGGTGGATTGGAAGGCTGAAAGTTGCGTTGTTGGCGGTAGCGTTTGTGGGAAGTGTAAAGTAGATGGCACTAGGGGCACTACATTATAGAGAGGATGTTGTTGCTGCTGTGGTCGTGGTTGTGCCTGAGGCACATGAGCTGGTGGCAACGTGTGGGGTGGTACATAGTGGTGGGAAATCTGGTGCGACGTCATGCCCATCATCAGCCATTGTCTGGCCATGTTGTATGAGGAGGCCCCTTGTTGGGTTACGGCAGTGAAAGTGGGTGCATGCGTTTGGACATGCGGGATGTAGTGGGCAGATGTGGACACGGGTATAACGTGTGGCATTCTTACCACTTGGAACTGGAACGTCACCCCCATGTTACTGTGAGGGGGCGGTGATTGGGAGGATGAACCCGTAGCTGTAAAAGGGAAGACGTTGGGCAAAGGGTTGCCCTGGGGAGGGACTTGGGCTGACGCGGATGTTTCTTGTAACGGTGCTTGGGTGTGGGCAGAGTTGAAGGGTTGGAGGGGTATGGTCTCCCCTGCGTCCGGGTTAAATATGGGGTTCATGTGGTTATGTGGACTAAGAGTATGATAGGAGTCTTCATGCTCAGATTGCGCATCGAATTCGTCCTCTTCATCCCATTGTGGGTCTGTTGTAATTTGGTCTAGCGATTGGCTCCTGTCCAGGAGGAGCTGCGTAAAGAGTTCCGAGAATTGTTCTGGAATGGGGATTACATCGTATGGGGAAGGGATGAATTCATATCCCCCTCTGTAAAAGATTTCAAATTGCCTTTTTACCTCCATTTCAGCCCGATCTACCGCCAGGCCTGCTTGCATCTTAATGCAGATGAAGTTATACTCGTCTTGGCTTATATTGTTAGCGACAGGGTCTCTCCCTTGAAACCTCAATGACTGACAGGGCCCCATTGTGGATTGCCCTCCCATATGTTGTGTGATAGATTGCTGGGCAGCCGTTGTGTCTGAGATGTTAACGTTCTGAGTAGTAGCAGCGGTGATGTTGATGGGATTCATGATGATAGACGGTTCGAGTGTGTGGGATTGATGTGGATAACGTAGTGTATGCGACTGGCGTAGACGAATCCACTAGGTAAGTATGCAGTGTAAACGCTAGCGTAAGCATGCAGCGTATACGCTAGGGTAAGTATGTAGCGTAAACGCTAGCGTAAGCGTGCAGCGTATACGCTAGGGTATGCAGCATAAATGCTGGCGTAAGCGTGCAGCGTATACGCTAGGGTTTGTGTAGCGTAAACTCTGGCGTAAGCGTGCAACGTATACACTAGGGTATGCAGCGTAAACGCTGGCGTAAGCGTGCAGCGTATACGCTAGGGTTTGTGTAGCGTAAACGCTAAAGAATCGACAGCGTAGACGCTGGGTTGGGGGTTTTAACATGGCAGCGAAGACATTGATGAGCGTAGACGCTGAGGAACATGAAGTCTGTTTAGCGAAGAGGCCCTCCTTCTAGCACCAAAAACTGTGTCGACCGAAATCGTCGGTGCGAGGCTGGAACGTTACGGGCACCGAAAGATCCGTGGACAAGCACAGTCGACCCTGCCTCCGCTTGAGGACGAGCTGGAGTGGACAAAGGCAGAGTGCCTTGAATGGTCCGCACGTGGATCAAACAAGGACTTCCTCGAGCATCACCGAAGTGTTATACGCTAGGTTATGTGTAAAACAGAGCGTAAACGATGAAACAGGCACAGACAGCGTATGCGTAGAAGGGCGTAAACAACATCGAGCGTGAACAGCGTAAACAGAGATAGGCCTAGCGTAAGCGTATACAGGCGTAAACAGCGTAAACAGTGTAAACAAGTACAAAGGGCGTAAACAAATGCAAACGGCGTAAACAGTGGGCGTACACGGACGCAGACGGAGCGTAAATGTAAGCGGGCGTATACGAAGCGTGGGCCAAATTAACGTAAAACTGTAAAAGAACTTGCAATAAGCGTGAACAGTGGATTATAGAGTTAAAATGTTGTGCACCAGTCTAATGCAGTTGTGTAGGGACACACGGCGGACGTAAAGCCCCGGTGGACGGTGGGATGCAGCCGGTTAACATGGTAGGTGGAGTGCAGACTGTGCTCAGCGTACAGGACTTCCAGCGTAAGCGTAAGCGTAAGGGGGTTTCTGCAGCGTAATTGCTCTGGGTCTGCTCTGGTAAATTTTTGCGGACTTGGTAAATGCGGAAAACTGGGCTATTTATAGGGGTAGGGTTACCGGGAAAATCAGACTGGGAGACACATGGCATATATACTGGGCATTACAATTTAGAAACATGGTATACGCTGGGCGTATACGTTACAATAGGCCGGCGTATACGCTGGGCGTAGACTTGGACAGATGCTGGCATATACGCTGGGGCGTATACGCTGATGGATGCTGGACGTCGACTTGCTTCAATTCCTGCTTCTGTTGCACCTGCTGAGTGTGCGTGTGAAGCGTGTATGCTGAGCGTCGGGTGTATACGCTGGGCGTATATGCTGGTGAATGTTGGGCGTATACGCCGAAGGATGTCCACTTGCTTCAATCCTTGCTCTTCGGTGTAATCTTCATGTTGCCATTGGAGATCTTGTTGTCGAGCGTGTGCATCTGCCGTACTTAGGCGTGTACGCTGGAGAGCCGGGCGTATATGCTGGGCGTAGACACTGGGCGTAGACGCCGGGCGTAGACGCTAGCACAACTCGGTTTAAAACTGGGCGTACACGCCGGCACAACACTTTGGTGAAAATCAGATGTTTCGATTTTCAAAATTGTCCTGTGTGACTTCAAATGTAGCCGAAGTCACCCGTGGGTCATGGGGATCTGCTTCTTGTCAGACAGATGCTAAACTTAAAGATTTTTGTGGTGTTTCACTCATCATTTATAACCACAAAATTTGAGTTTTTTGCCCCATTTCCTAAGTGATTGTCTTTGTTCTATTACTATAAGGGATTTTGGGTCATAAATATGAACTACATCTTGGTTGGATGTCATATTTATTAGGTTAAGGTTTAGGATGGTTGATCAGCTGAAAGACATTATCAAAAGATGGTTTTAGCCTTTTTACTATTTTTGGTAAAAAAACATAATAAGTGGTATAATCCACTAATGTAGTTGACTAAAAATGGAAAGGAAGTGGGAAATTATTACTAAGTGATGAAAATAGTAAAATTTATCTATTTCGTCATGGATGGAAATGGGTTCTTATTGTGACTACTGTGACTAGTATAACTACTATGGCTACTTTGACTACTATTATCTATTTCATTGGATCCTACATCAAATAGAACTAGATTTAGATAGAAAATACCAATCAACTATGCTGAGTGGTGGAAATGGAAAATGGTGGACGAGATTGGATTTGTAGATTTTGGTTTTCCTAGTAAACTATGCTGGCCCCTAGAAATCTATCAATTGCTATGAAAATACAACAAAAGCCCAACTATGCTAGTTTCTAAGACTTCAATGGAATATGTTTACATATTTCAAAACTTGAAAATGTGATGGTAGGTTTTGGCTAAGAATTTGAGTGGAGGCCCTCCTTCTAGAGTCAAAAAACTATTAAACCTAGAAATTTTGATTGTTGGAATGGAAACCAAAAATCCCAAGCACTGGAACAATTTTAACCTTGAATTTCAAGGGCCTTCGAAAATGGAATTCAAGGTGCCCTAGATGGTTTGGCTGATCAACCAAGTACTCACAAAAGTGTAAATAAAAATGACAATGAAAATGTGTAAATGGAAATGAAGTTGAAGGTGCAGATCTAGAATGAAAACAGACATAGGAATGAAAATGTAAACTATAATTTGTACAAGATGAACTATACAGCTATTTAAATAAAAAATAAAGAATAAGGTTCATGAAGTAAAAATTTTGTACCAAAAGGATAAGAATTTGTTTGCAAGAGCTTGAAGTTCATTGGAGAAGGTAGGCTGTGTTCCACATCACCTCCACAATTTGGATTCTTCCCAAGTCCCATTTTCAGCAACTCCTCATTAATTTTCACCAGGATCAGCAATGTGATCATGGAAATGGTATTTGACTTCTAGTGCAATGATAATATGTGGGAATCTCCATGCCTAGCATAGTATCGATTTTGCTACCAAAGTGAAAATAAGGTTGCAAAAGGCTTTTCTGATTGTGAAAATGAAAAAAAATGTAGTTTCTTGTGTGAAGGTTTGGAATGGAATAAAGTATCTACATTGGATTTTTATAGGGTGGATTTGGATATTTTTTGGATCTTTACACTACTATCGTAATTTCTAATAGATTGGTGTTAATTTGTAGGTGCAGCAATCATCCATTCTCAACATAGTTACCATTTATAGTAATTCTAGAATACTGTGGCCACTGAAATCTATTTTTTACTGTAAATAGTAAATGGAATTTTATGACTATGTTGGTACCATCCTTGCTATGTTGAAGTTTCTAGAACACATGGTCAATTCCAACATTAGGAAATGCTACAAATTCTGTTGTCCCATTGCTACTATAGTCTCGTTGCAAAGTACCTACTGAAAACTAGGGTGACTATGCTCGAGTTGGGAGATTGGGAATGGAAAAATTCCAACAATTCCAATGCTACATCTTCATTGGGTTTTGGTGCCAGGTCTTTGTGGTGACTACACTAGGTTGAAAATGGGAAATCCCATCAACTTCATCTACACTCGGAGGGTGGGTGAGGGTAGATGACTCTAGTGTAGTTGAGGCTATACCCCTACAAAAGCATATGAAACATCAATTTTGTGCATTCCTAAGGCATTTTTGAACTTCCCAAGTCAAAATATAGACATGAGGTACCTTTTTGCACTTGTGAAGTGAGGCAACAATGAATTTCAAGGCATTTTCAACCCCAAAAGCTAAAGTATTCCAGATTGTAGCTCATGGACTAGAAATCTTACATTCACAATGAAATCTTACCTCAAGTTGGGAAATGAAGGTTACAAACATGAAATTTTGGTGGTCTTTCATGTGGGACAAGTGAATGATGTTATGA
Organism: Gnetum montanum; assembly: GCA_015680685.1. Lineage (NCBI taxonomy): Eukaryota > Viridiplantae > Streptophyta > Gnetopsida > Gnetales > Gnetaceae > Gnetum > Gnetum montanum. The sequence continues at coordinate 61,911 of MNCI01013872.1, read as the reverse complement.
CTACTTTGGTGGAATGATCATACCTTGTTGATTTCTTGGTAATTAAACCAGAAAATAGGATGGAAGATAGCTTTCCTATCATTTTCTAAAATGATTAAAATTAGGGTGAAGGTGTTTGATTATAAAATTGGATTTAATCATTTTAGATAATGATAGATGCTAATAATTTTTCATTAGCTGCCATCCTAATGTAATTTGATGAGAAAAAGAGGCCCTACTACATCCATTGTGCAATTTGAAGAATTATGGAGCCTTATAAAATACACCATTACAAAAGAAGAAGAAGATGACCATTGTTTTTATACTTAAAAAACTTAGGCATGATGTTTTAGGATGTAAAAGTTTTATTTAGAATGATCAGGGTACCATTTGTTTTATCATGAATAAATAGGATGCCAATTCTTATGTGATATGATGGCTAGTTCTCTTGTACGAATTTGAAATTCATATGATTTATCACAAGGAAGTAGAGAATGTGGTGGTAGATCATCTATTGCAATTACAAATTGATAATAATAAGAAAGGTATGCTTCTCAATGAATTTTTGATTGGTCATATTTGTAAATTCATTTTAAATATAAAAGTAAACATTAATGCCCATGGTATGTGAACATTCTTAATTATGTAGTGGATTAGAAGCTTTCTCCTACATGGGACAAACCTAAAATCCAATGATTCCAACACTAGATGAGGTCTTACTTGGTTGTTAAATAGAATCTTTATAAGCAATGCCACGATGGCCTTGTAAGATGGTAAAATAGCCTTAATGCTACTACACCTATGGGTAGGTGGTGGATTCACACATTAGGCTGTAAGCTCCAAAATCCTCGAAGAGTTCTTGATCATTGGAAGGAAAGAGTTTGTGATTAAGGATTCTTCTAAAGGTGCCCATTCTTCCTTGCCTAGCCACCTTGGTTAGAAGAGATTTATAATCTTGAAAATCTATGCATGACATGTGGTAAGGGATGAATTTTCCTATCATGCCTTTCAAAGACTCTAGATAGTGATTCAACACTGCAATTGTTCTCATAACCCTTACACAATATTAAAAACCCTTTTCTTGTGAAAAGGAAAAGATGAAAAAAGAAACAAGAAAATAAATAAATATATATATAATAGAATGATGAGAAGAAGATGTAATGGGGAAAGTAATGTAATCTCATGGCTATTAACCCACACAAATTAATATGTTTATCATCATAGACCAATCATGTAATTTCCCAACTTAGCCAAGGAAAGTAGTTGAATCAATACTCATGTAATCCTTTTTCATGTTTAATCCATTGTCTAGATCACTTAAATTAAGATGTAATAGTTAACAAAAATCTCCTACTTCATCCCTACTCATGGCCATGAACTCCTAGAAGTCTCTTTCTGAGTATAATTTGATAACCTTAATTGCTACTTCCACATAATTTCTAAATCCATTTATTTTTAGGTGTTGAAATTTTGAATTGTTAATCTAAATCATGATCATCTTCCTCATCTCTTGGTCATGGTGTTATAATCTCTATTGGAATTGGGATAAGTACACATAGCTAGAGGGACTAATGGGAGAATTCTAGTAGAGCAAAATATGCGGAGGCTATTATGCATGCATGCATGCATGCATGGAGGAAAATCAAACTAGCATTGTGAATTTTGGATGTTTTATAATGTGTTTTCTTAATTTAATTTCACAAAATTTTAGACTATATAATAACCAAGACTCAATAACACTAGTGGTGGTAGGTGTGACCTTGCACTTTGAAGGGAAATTTTGAGAACTATCCCTACCAAGTGGGTGAGTAATAGTGATGGAACATGGTAGTGAATCTCTTGTAGCATGTAGAGTGTTCTAATGTGCTCTATGAGTAAATTGAATAATTAGCTAGGGCTATAGTGATGTTACACTTTCATCCCCTCTCTTTTCATCATGAATTCTCCATTCATTCCATTTCATTTCTTGTCCATTATTTTGTATGATAAGAAGTTAATAGGCAAATTGGAAGAAAGAATAAACCATCCAAGGAGGTGGACTCATGTTGGATGATAAGGTCTCACTAGTTTTTGGAAACCCATAGGTATTCCTTCAATAGGTTTCATAAGGGAGATAATATGAGAAGGATCTACTTGTGAATTCTTGATGATTTGGCATTGTGAAGAAGTGAACTTAAGATTAACTACTAGGGTGGCAGTGGTTGCATGACATAAGATATTTGGTTGATCTTCTGCGTGTGTGGTTACAACTCAATGAGAAAAATGATTTGACCTGAGTTTTCCTCCTCTACTTTTATTTTTTTCCTATGTATTTGATTATCTTGATTTTCTTTGGTATTGGTATTGCAACATTGTAGACTCTTTTTGATTATTATCTCCCATGTTTACATTTGTAGTTATTGTGTTGATGTTCTCCAATGCATGTCCTCAGCAAATGTTATCCAAGGTGGATGTCTTGTAACTCAGTTATATGGAAGAGACACCATTGGGTATGTGCTTTCAAGTTTTATTTTATTGTCAAATATATGCATGTGTCTGGTGTTAAACTATGAAGTTACTCTTCATGCATCCTTGGGGATGATACTTATCATTATTTTCATGCATGATGTTTTCAATGGTGGTTTAATGCTTAAGGAATCATATGATTTTTAGCATTTTTTTAGTCTAGTATGTCTTTGAAGGTGTACCTTGAGCCCATGAAGACAACATCATTTAGTACCACTTAGAGAATAGTTTCTCAATTTAGAACCTGAGAGCCTTTCTTGAAAGAAAGATTTGGAGGTGAAGTAGTTGCATTTTAGGATCCTAAGTAAAAAATATGAATAATAATTGGTAGTGAATATAAATAAAAAAGAATACATTAAAGGTGATCAATCATACCAAAGGTACTTTCAGTTCTATAGGCACACTAGGGGTCTTTTCTTTCTAGCCATTATTCCCTAGTCTCTCTCTCTTCCCAAGTGGCAGTCTGGTAATGAGTTTTGCATCAAAGTATTTATACCATTACATTTCTCTACATTGATCTTGTAATGTATCTAGTCATAGTCATTGTGTCTTGAATATTAAAGTTATGAAAATATCTTTATCTAGTCATGGGAAAATGATGAAGCATCCAATGGTAATTTATATATTGATTGTAAGCCCTTGATCTGGGGAAGTATTTTGTGTTCCCTATTCTAGGATGTTAGTTGAGGTTATTAGTCTTTTGCAATGCATTCTTACCTTTCATGTTATACTTTGAGGCTTCATGACTAATTCTAAATCCTTTAGAATGTTTCTAGCTTGATTTGGATGTTCTAGGATCATACTTGCATGTTCCTTTGAGTTATGGCTTGTTCTAGT
>MNCI01013872.1:14331-58558 GCA_015680685.1 Gnetum montanum | reverse complement strand
GGGAGGGGGGCATGTGTGCGGAGCATGGGGAAGGCACTAGGTATGATGACTATCTTGTGTCAATGCACCCCTTATGTCAGCGTAGGATTGTTAATGCACATCCTTCTTGATCCTATCTCTTACCTACCGTGTGACTTCTAGTGGCTAGTATGATGTTGATGAGCTTCTGTTAGCATTTAGAAATTGAAAAATCCTCTTCTTTCTCATGAAAAAACTATAAATACCCAAGGAGAGATCTCATAGATAAGCAACCATTACTTAGTCATTTTCATGAAATTGTGGTGTCTAGTTTATATAAAGAGCTCTTCCTTAGGTAAGTTAATTTTCTTCCTTATTTTTTGTGTGTTTTAAATCATTTCTTTTACAAGTAAAGTTAGACTTGGTTAGGGCTACCTTGCTTATGTGACTTGTAACCATTTGATAGATGTAGAGTCTAGTGTTTGCATGATGAATGAAACTTATGGTTTTTCTTTATTTTTATTATTAATGTCTTAAAACTTTAAAAATACCAAAAACATCATCAAACCTTAAAATATTAAAAATATTTATTTAATTCTCATTTTATAAGTTGCAAAAACTCAAGCTTATCCAAAAAGGTCACAAGTATATGACATAGTATCAGGCCATTGAGGTTGTGACTAAGGGTCATTTTTATTGCATTTTTGTTTGTGGTGTTGCACCTATTCCTTGTGGAATTATGATACATGTGCATGTGAGTGTGTGAGTGTTTCCCCTATCCTCAAGAGAAATTGCAATGCATGTATGTTTGTTATCATTTATTCTTTACAACAAAAAAATACATAAAAATTATAAAATATAAATTCATACATATTTCATTGCCTTTCTCTCTCTGTGGTTACACAAAATTGAATTGTATTATATTTATTATAATATATTTTAAACTTTTTAAATGTAACCAAATACACAATTATTCTTAGTAGTTCATTCAACATTGTCTTCAAATCTTACAAATAGATCACACTACGATTCGAACGATAAATCCCTTGGTCCAAAATCAGTGCGACCCCTATCATATACCATTGGTCTTAAAATTATAAGTCATAAAGACTAAAAGATACATGTCAATTACNCTGTTGGTCTTAAAATTATAAGTCATAAAGACTAAAAGATACATGTCAATTAAAATTTCATTTTGAACATAATAATGACACTATTTACAAGAAAAGACCTTTCAACTTGATCCCCACCAAAAGAAGATAAATGGTTTTCTTAGAATTCAACAACTTATTCATTATGGTAAAGATGATTGAAATGAGAATTGGGATTCCACTCTACATGAAAATAATATGTTATAATATGTAATTTAACTCCAAAGAAGTGTAGGGAAAGAATGAAAGAAAAAGAGTTAAATCTACAATAATGAGAAAGTTTGGAAATACAAAATTTAAAATGTGATATGAGATAATCATTAAAAAATTCTTGTAGAAATTAGATGTTAAAACTTAATACTTAGTCCATGTTGGTGGCACAAATATTGAGGTAATTTTGAAAATACAAAAAGTTCATTCTCAAATATGTTTCAAATCTTTATAGCACTAGAATAAGCTAACTGAATAAAAATTGTAACCAACCAAGTATTAAGAAAGAATATTAAAATTAGTTATGTTTCCAAATTCATATTTAAGTGGAAGAAATGGATATATTAAAGATGAAATTATAAAAATAGAATGAAGAAAATCAAGTCCTCATGCATTTGTAAACATAAGGATGCAAGGATGTTAAGAAACTAATACTTGAAGGGAAGTGTTAAAATATATCCTCTAATCAAGATACAATCATTAGTTTTTTAATATTAGAAATTGAAGGTCATGATAATCCATGAAGAGACATAACCAATTGAGGAATATAAAGAAGTATATGATCACATATCATAGGTGTATGTATCAATCAAGAAATATCATGAAATAATACAAGATGTATCCATAAGCCAAGGAAGAAGAAAGAAGATAGGTTGTAAAACCATTAGATTAATAGAAGCTTCTAAACTAAAGTATGATGAAAGGAAAGGAGAATAAGGGATATTTGTATGTATTTTAAAAAAAATGAAAAATAATCCTAGCTCTTCTATATAGTACTTGTAGAGAATGAGAAGGTTAGCCCTAGTTATTAAGGGTTGGTGTAGCTAATTCAATCTTAGATTTGGCTAACATCAAAAGGGGGATTGAAGAATCAAGAACTAAGAACTAAAAATTATAGAAAGTAATCATAATGAGTTTGTAAGGAAGGAAAATATTTATGTAGAAAGTACGTATGAAGTAGAAAATTGAAAAGAGCTGTAAAAACTTAGTTATGGATTGTTGAAGAAGAATATAGTTGTCTAGCCCATGTAAAACTATGGATATAAGTAATTGACATAAGCATTGTAAGTGTCTTTGAGAATCCATGATGTGAGAAGGTACTACAATAATATAAATATTGTATCACTATTAGAGGGAGGGGGAATACCAATGAAACATAATAAGTTCTTACAAGCTTAATTTTACATTATAATTTACTGAAAGATGATGTTATAAAAACTTTTAGTGTACCAGAATTAGAACCAGTGCTATTTGTACTCTATCTATGATAGTCTATGATAAGTATTAAGTAAATAACATGTTTAATGTGACTTTGTTTAAATATAGAGGATTCATAAGTAATCAGTAAAATTTATACACTCATAACTATAGAAAACATTATGAATTATAGTTATCCTAAATATTAGAGTTTATGGTTACTCCCTTGACTTGAATAAATCTCAGTATATTAGAATTGCCTAGTGAAGGAATAAAATGGAAATCTAACATTCTTTCACTACCTCTATGAAAAATGTACATATATAATTCTCTCTTGAAATATTGATCAAATTTCCTATCTCAGTTAGGTAGTGCATTCCAATAAGATGACAAGGAGTTGTAGCTTTAATTAATGTTGAAATTTTAATAGACATATAAGTAGATTGATTCTTCATAGACCTAATATAAAAAAAATTGCATTTTCTGTAGTCTTTTGGCATATGTTCTTAAAAGTCTTCTCTTAGTTCATTATAATAATTTTCTTAGGTTTTAGAATTAAATATTCATCTTGAATACTATATTTTTAAATTTATTTTTTCTATCATAAAACCATTCTTCCTCTTAAATTTTTTGGGAATAGATTGAAGAATGGGGAGGTGGGGGATGGGAGGCTTGGTAGTGTGGAATTCTAAAAAAATATTATTAATAGTAATAAAATTTAGATTATAACACATGCTTAATTATTAAGTAGAAAGCACCAAAAATAACATGGAAAAGAGTAACTTTCCAATTTTAAGGATGTCTACTTAGGTGTACATCCTTATAATAGATTCTTTTAAGTATTAAGAAAGAAAAAGTAATTATTAGTAGTGAGGATGGTCCCAATCCTAAACTCATTTTCTATATCCATGTTTGAACTTAAATTAGCAAAAGGACTTGATGTATCAACAAAAATCTTTAGAAAAATATCACTTTCTATAGTAAAGAAAGGTACAAAAGTATATCCACTTATAAAATACATTAACTAGCATCTATATTGCATAATTACTAAATAATGTTAAAATAGTATAAAATATTACAATAATAGGACATAACATAGTAAAACAAGGTCAAAACAAAGTAGAATAAGGTAAAATAAGGTAAAGTAAGGACATAGCATGATAAACTAAGACCCAAGAATGTATATTGAGATGAAACAAAGTGGAATAAGCACCAAATGAAGCCCAATTATGTAGAGTAAGGATTCTATGAGGTTAAAATCATGTAACATGATGTCAAAAATGGTTGAATGGCATCTTAATGATGCTAAATAACATCAAATTATGTCAAATGATGGAAAAATTAATGGTAGACAAGTTAAATAATGTCAAAATGGTTCCAAATGATATCAAAATGATGTCAAATGATATCAAATAAGAGCAAAATGATGCAAAATTGATCTTGAATGGTTTTGAATGACATCAAATGAAGGTGAAATGATATCTAATGATATTGAAAGTATATCAAAGTCATATGAAATGATGCCGAATGACACCAAATGATGGAAAAATGTTACCAAAATGATGCCAAATGATGAAAATTGGTGTCAAATGATATCAAATGGTGTCTAAATTATTTAAAATGATGAATGGTATTGAATGACATCAAATGATGACAAAATGATACTAAATGATGTCAAATGATATCAAAATAATACCAAATGATGTCAAATGATGGTAAAATGATACAAAACGATGTCAAATGATCTCAAAATGATACCAAATGATGCAGAGGAAAGGTCAAACATGGTCAAACAAGGTCAAATATGATTGAAAATAATTTTAAATAATAATATTTATTTTTAGATGATTTTGTGGTCAAAGTAAGCAAAACACTAGCATAAAAAGATCAGAAAGTGCTAAAACAAGTAGAAATGTGGTGAAAATAGGATACAAATTATGAAGATAATTAAACATCTAGAGAAAACATGTTCTAAACTACTAAAACAAGTAAAAATCTGGCAAAAATAGTCAAAATAAGGAAACATCTTGTAAAAAAAATTAAAATAAAGAAAAATCTTATGAAAATTGTTAGAAAAATAGTTTTTTATCGTCAAAATAATTAAAAAGGCTAAAAATTGGTATATCCAACATGTGGGAATCATATCCTCAATGTGTGAACATATTATACAATATTCCAAATGTGTAGATCCTATGTAGGTCGTGTGTGAGCTAGATTAGTTAAGTAGGATGTTTGTTTGAACTCCACATGTTGGTTCATATGCTAGCAAAGTGTGTGGGGCTAGAATCCATAACATGTGGATACTATAGAGCTAAACTCCATCAAGTAGAACCTATTATTTTAGTGTGTGAGTATTTTGGCTTAGGTTTTAGACTTGTGAGACCTACTAAGCCAGCTTATGATCACTTTGGATCAAGTCTTTAGAATGTGGAACTCACCTTAGCAATATTTGAATAACTTTTGACATGTTGATTATTATTGTAGGATTTACACATTGGTCTACATGCTGCTAAAGCATGTTGGGCTTGGTTCCTTAGCATGTCAAACTTTGTATGGAGTTTGACACTATTTTCTACTTCTCCAAGCTTCCATGGTAGTGTCTAGGATGTATGGTGGGATCTGTAGTTTTCTTGACCATTTCATGTAAATTTTAACCCATATTGATCATGTTTGAAAGTTATTGGTATCTTACATGTTGTCCCACATGTTGTCACAACATTTGATATAGGTTTTCCTAGCACATGGAAACTTGCTAATGAAATCCTAGCATGTGGGGATGAGATTTCTAGTGTATGAGTAGTTTTTAACATGGAATATTTGTTATTTTTTAGGATTTTATGGGGTCATCTAAGCAGCATATGGGCAAGTTTGGTAAAAGAAATTACTAATGTAGGCTTCAAACATTGTGCCACATACTACCATAGCATGTGGAGTAGGATTCTCTAATGTGTGAACATTTTAAAATTAATTTTCAATGTGTGGTCTTGTTTGGTGTTCTTTCTAAAGTTTTGTGGGGTCCACCCACATGTAAACTATTAGCATGCAAGAATAGGAAGCCAAAATTCCAAGAAAATCTCAACTTATAAGCTCTATTTCCTTAGTTATTTTCCAATCATATTTTGTGGAGGGTTTTTCTTGATTTGCATAGGGTTTTATTAGCAACGTGTAGCCATCTCAATAGGATTTGTGAAATCAAAAGCCAATGTATGAGCTTATTTCTTTCACCTAATTTCACACACATATCGTAAACCCAAATACTTAACACTTTGCTTGTAATTTTTTTATTTACTCATCTCTATGTACAATGCAGTTGAACTAGAGCTAAGAATTTGGATTTTTTCTAGTAGTAATTGAGGTAGAACTCTTAAGTTTTAGTTACCATGGTGAAGAAGATTAGATTAATAACTTGGAATCTAGTGTTGAACAAAGGGGAGGAGGAAGTACAAATTATCTCTAGGCTTCTATATCCATTGGTATACGAAGGATTTTCATCAAGAACTACTAGGTATAAAATTTTTTCATATTTCCCTTTATTTTAACAAATTTTTGGAAATGTTTTCCCACCTATCGGCTTATCTAGATCAAAATTTTGTATATTGACTACATCAAATTTAAGGTTTAGGGTTTCTAATAATCTTGAAAATTAAATTTGGATGTTTAGACATATTGTGATGGAGATATTATTTTTTTCTCACATCTATGCACAATATTTTTGTCCTATATTTACTTGTTTTAGCCAATGTTCATCAAATTTTGTAGCTTGAGTATGTGTATATTTTCAAATTCCAACTGTAGATAATTGTTTGTTAGGGAGATTTGGCTATCTTGGAGGTGAAATAAGATTTTTTGGAATTTTTATGGGCTTTCTTGAAACCCAGTATTTAGCGTTCTCACCTATTTTTTGGAATATTTGTAGTTTCCATGGAAAAATTGATAGCATTGATGATTTTTTTGATTACATATGATTAGTATCCAGAGTTCCTATGGACTATAGATATAGTGTAGAAGGGTTCAAGATGAAGTTTGAAATTTTTAAAAGTTTTCTTGCATTTTTCCCCAAGGATTTTACTTTATTTGTTTTACTACAAATTGGCATTTTTCAATGAAAATACTATGAAATTCTATATTTTTCTAAATCATAACTATGACATTGATGATGGATTCAAGTTTTGTTCATCATGTTCTCTCTATCCAAGCTCAAAAGAAATTTTAAAACATTTTTCTAGCATTTTTTCCAATCTTGGGATGCTACACTAGTTAATTTTGAATATTGGTTGTAGAGTTTTTTGGGTTTTCAGGGTAGAATTAACATTGGAAATTAGGGAAAGGATTTTTGTAGTTGTGGAATTCTCATAGTTTTATAGCAATCATGTGGTATCTTTCAAGTTTGGTGTAGTAACATCTGGAAGTTTTTTTGGTTTTTCTATGGGAAGGATGGTAGCATGTGGACTCTAAAAGCCAAGAAAATTTATGCTTTTTGTTTTCACCTTTCCCATATCTACATTGTTTGAGGGTATTTGGGCTTGTTTACCATCATTCTATGAGAAATTCTATCGATCAAGCCCCACTGTTATGAGATTTGTCTTCTAATTTTGTCAAAAACTTGGTCTCATACCAACTATTCATAAAAATGCTTGTTTTAAGGCCTTACATGTCAACTATTTGTTAAAATGTCAAACTATTTTTTTTCTATGTTCCATGTCTATGAAGATGTCAAATATAATTTTTTACTATGCAAATTGTAGTGTAAAGGCTAGATTTTGATTCCCACTAGGATGTTAGTTGTATTGATTGACTTGGTAATTTTTTGTATGTTGTGTTCAAATGAAACACTATCATCCTAGAGGTTATTTTGATTTGAATTTTATTTATTTTTGTTCTAATGTTTCTATGATCTCATGTTTATATGGCTATATGGATTGGCTATGTACAAGGCATTGCTAAAACCTATCTTGATCATCATTGAGTTGGTGGAAATTTTGTGTTACGTGGGATGGCTACACAAAATAGATTGAACCTTAATAAATACACCTTGATATGGTTTAGACCTAGTGCTAGAGAATTTTTGATGTAACTACTCTACAAGCACAATGTGATTATGTGGTCACACTTGGTTGTAGATGTCACAACCATGATCATGGAGACTCTTATGGCTAGGTCTTCTAACTATATCTTCTAATTCATGATGGATGATCTTGACAATCAAAGAGAGATATCATAGAATGAGGGATCATATTAAATGGAAGTTCAATGATTATCCCAAATCTAGAAGATGATCAAGCATCTACACTACAATGCCAACAATACCTTAATGTTGGATCATTGCATAAACACTCTATTCTAAAATCCTCTTGGAACTATCTACCTACTAGAAGCCTACGCTTGGTTTTTAAATTGATATTTTCTTTCTTTTTTATTTCATGATTTCAATGTTATTTTTTCTAATTATTTTCATGCTTTAGTTTTATAGGTTTAGGATACACCATGGAGGATCAATGAAAAATGACCAAACTTTAGCTATAGCCCATATATCTTTGAAGGTGTTTAAGTAAGATGAGATCATATGGATGTAATTTCTAAACTAGATCAATGAAGAGTTTGGTAGGTACCTTATGTAGTATTCTCATGTATACCAAACATGTGTAGCTACCAATCGTGCATACAAATTGTGGGCTCACCAAAATCTAGGAGCACATGTGCTAGGTTAGCCTAAGGTTCTACCTTTTCCTAAGCCTAGTTAGTAAAATTTGTTTAAGTGTGGCCAAAATTTTTAGTAGTTTGGTTTTTTATGATTTTATAAGGCTAATAGATTAACTATGTTTTACTATAGATTTCTTGCATGAATCTACAATCATGGTGATCATTTCAATAGTGCTGAGGAGAAGATTTAACTCAAGTGGGGTGAGGTGGACTTCCCATAGGAATGGTTGGTAAAGACAAATTCTATGGATATCCAACAAAGGATCACTAGTTCTAGTTTATTTGACTTGTTCATGATACCTATTCCATCAATGTAATTGGATAAGATGTTGAATGTGATTAACTCTTTCGATGAGTGGATCATCAAATTCATCACTTTTGTTCATGGTTTTCCTATGGTTTTAAGCATTAATAAGTCCATGTTTAGTGATCTATTTGGCATACATCTTAGTATGTCAGGATTGTTGTTAGAGTAGGGAAAGATGTAGATCATAAAGAAAAAATGAAAGCTTATCTTAACTCTCCTTTTGGTGTTATATTATCTTTTAGCAAGTGTGAAGTTAAGGAAGAAAATGAGACTTACCTTATTTTTTGTTCTAGAGCCTTTTCCATGCTACTATCATAGAAGAGAACCATAGGATTTCTACAGGCTTGGACAATGCAAAAGGTTATAATTGATGACACTAGGTTTAATTGAGCTAGCTTCTTGGTCACTACTCTATTGGATGAAATCTAAAAAAATTGTGATAACCTTAACACCATATACCATGTGCATTTTACATTTTTGATGCATATCTTAGGAGATTCATAGAGTTCTTGGTGAATAGGAGTGATGAAAAATGAATAGCATGTGATGCTCTTCTAGTTTCCAACCCTTGAGCTAAATATATCATACATGTGACACATTTCCAAGACCCACTCATAGATGATGTGGGTTAGTCATTGTTTGTTACCACTAAAAATGTTAGTGATTTACCTAATTATTTCTATGATAGCATGGGCATTGAGTCTCATGCTCCGCATGATGATGAAAAAATGGCCAAAATAATATGTGTGGAAGTAGATGGCACTACTAGAGACAAGATGAATAAGGTACATGTTGAAGAAAACATTTAGGTTCCTAGTCAGTAAGCATCTATGAAGGTGATGATCAAGCTTAATAAGAAAAATTAGATATTTTTTTTAATTTTTTAGCTTTTGTACATTTTTTTATATTTTTAGTTATATATTTTTTCCTTAAAAATGTTTACTAATTTGTTCTATTTATTTTATTTAGCTTTGGTTTGTTGTAGGGAGGCAACAAGAGTTAGCTTCTTGAGCTACTACAAAGGAGGAGAAACAATCCAAGAAAGCTAAGAAAATGACATTTATGAAGGCTCTAGATGTCATGGATTCCATCTTAGGTGATTCATCATTGGAGGATTACCTCTAATGGACTTATCTCATGATCTTCCTAGTGCATTTTAGGATTTTCTAGACATCTTCATTTCTATTTATCTTTAATTTTAATTTTTTAATCTTGTTAAAAATACTTTTGAACTATTATGTTCATTATAGTGTATGAACCTTCTCTAGAAGTATCTATGTCCAAATTCCATCTTAAACCTTGGGTGAAGACCTTAGACAAGATGGCGTTTATGAAGGAAATGATGGATGACATGATAGATAATTTATAGTATATAGATTTTGATGTTGGTAAGACAAATATTTTTGTTTTGGATTTTTTTCTCTTTTATTTTCATGTTTTATGGCTACATGATTTTATTAGTTTTTAACTATTTTGAATAATTTTGTGATTTTAATGTTTTTGTTTATAGCAGTTTCCAATGTAAAATGGAACCTCTCACAAAACTTTGAATTTCATGAGTTTTTTGAACTTCCTTCCAATGTGAAGAATGTTCCATGAAGGTTGTATAAAGGATGCTATAAAATGTACTACATCTTATGAAAAAATATTTTAAGAGTTTTAACATTTGAATGAGCTCATGTGCAAATGCTTCGTAGAATTTAATAAGAAAAACATGGAATCAACAAATAAATTCAAGAGCCTTGAAGATTGTAAGAAATTCATAGAGGTTATTATGGCCAATATGGATTCCTTGCATATGAAGGAGATCGAGTGGATCCATTATTCGAACACCATCCAAGGGAAGGTTGCTCTAGCTAAGAGTAATGTGGAGAAGGACATTTAGATGAAGTTCTTAGTTCATAAGTCTAGGGATTGGTTAGATTAATACACCTAGGTATTAGAATGGAGCAAAACCAAAAAGGCTCACAAATGACTATAGATGATGAAAAAGGAAAACTACAGGAAATCATGATATAAGACAAACATGAAATAATGTAAGTATCATTTGTTCATGTAAAGGATAGATGTAAAGGACACCTTCAACAATTTTGAGAAATCAATGGTAGCTATTGATTCTCATACTTCTCAAATCACTACTACATCTAGGGCTACATCCATTGCTAATCTTTCCTATGCTGCACCTAAGTGGACAGATATAGAGAAGGAAAAGATCCTGAGTCTTCAAAGATTAAAACTTGAATATATCACTCTTGAGTCTCTTGAGGTTTATAAAAATATGTTTTAAGTTTTTATGTTATAGCTTTTATTTTATTTTTTATTATTTTATGATTATGCTTTTTGGTCATCATGGTTACTAATCATTTGTATGTTTCTTTGTCTTTAGGCCTCATGTAACAGTGGAAATGATGTTAATGATGATATTAATGATCCTCCTCCTCTTCCTCCTATGAAATTTTTATATTTTCTTGAAGGTGATATTGAGTAATGGACTAGTTATACTTTTTTTCAACTACATCATTATTATTATTTCTATTTGGTTATCATAGCCTTAGAAACTATATAATATTTTTTTGTTGTTATCTATTGCATAGTGTAACTATGGCTATAGGGCATGGATATTACATTATTTATTATTTTTCACACATTGTGACCATGGATACTATTTTGATTTCAAATTTTTATGTTTTATATTTTTTATTTTGTTTCATGTTTTCTATTTTTAGGTTCTTTTGTAGTTTTTCATAATTATAGAATATAGACATATGTTGCAAATCGATGTGAAAATGTAAAGTAAGACAATGTGGAAAAATTATAAATTTAATGTAATAAAGCAACACTTTTAAGGAAAAAATATAAACATGTAGATAAAACTAAAAACAAGGTTACTAGTTAAATGACCATACAATATTTACAAGGATAAGAAAATAGGAAATGTACTCAATCGTGCAACTATTTTATAGTCTTTGAGAGATTAGGGAATAAGATATTTGTTGAATGACCTTATAGTTCTCATTACCTTTGTTCATAATGTTCAATATGATCTCTTCCCATGATTCATTTATGGCCCTAGTGTTGTTGGTCTTCACTTAGTTGATTCCATTATGATTCTTGACTTTGTTTTTGGTTATGGAAGTTTCTTCTTGAAACTCGACCTTAGATCCTTACTCTATATCAACAATGTTGATGAATAAGGAGACTGAACCATATCCATGAATTATAATTTCATCTTCCTCATAAGGTAGGTAAATTTATTGATGGATTAAGGGAGAGACTACTCCTAATTTGATCAACCAAAGTTTTCCTAGAATTAGGTTCAAACTTAGTATCTCTTCCACTACTAAGAAATTAAAAAATGTGAGAATTGTTTCCTAGCCATGAACTCTAGCAAAATGAATGCTCTCATAACTACCTATGACCAATTGATGGACTTAAGGATAGAGGTGAAGGTGTTTTGGATGTGCTCTACAAAGCCTAAACACTTCATTATAGAAAAGGGTACAACATTTGTCACTACCTTATGATCAACATGCAACAAGAGTATCTTCTATTGGCCAACTCTTATCATAAAAAAAGAGATGGAGCTCTTGAAACTTCACCTCTTTGTGAGTTTGGTTTTACTTTATTGTTACAAAACATTAAAGTGCTTAGCCTCGTTTCTTCCTTAGATGAGGGTGGTACTATTGCTACATGGATAGCCTTCTTGTTGGATGAAATATTCTCATTCATATGAATAGAAGTTAACATCTTGACTAGAGCTTCAAGGTGGGTAGGGGAGGTCAGAACCAAGTCATACAAGATCAAAGAAGTATTCTTCTATTTTAGTAAGAGCTTGACCTACTCCATAGAGGTGAGGAAGCCTTGATTGTTGTTAAATGATTTCTCATTTTTGTTAGCCTCAAATTCCCTCAATATACCTAGGAATTTAACCTCATGTTTAAGAATTTATTATTTTGACCCCTTTTCCTTCTCTTGTTTGAGGTTATCCTTAGGTTAGCCCATTAAGGTGATTTGAGTTTTGGAATCGATGGGTATGGTTGAAACTGGAGTAGGCTTTAGTGGACGTATTTCCTTCCACACCTTTGATTGCTTGGTCCCCTTAACCTTAGTCTTGGAAACTAGCTTCTTACATTGTTTTGAAGTTGATTTCTTGTTATTTGGTTGGGAAGATTTTTAGGCAATGGCTACTATAGGAGGATACTGATCAACTTGGATTGTAGGTTTACAAGTAAAGGAAGGGGATACCCTAATGATAAAAGGTTCTTTGAGAGCCATAGGAGATGATATCCTTATAATAAATGAAGTTCTTGACTTGTAGAAGTCTATTTGTTACAAGGAGTACCTGAACCATACATGCTTCCCTAATAGTTTTGGATTTTTCATGTACATTTAAAATGGAAATAGTAAATGGATCATTGATGGCATTAAGAGGATATTTGTACACCTACATGAATTTATTTTAAGGCCTAACTAGGTTATAAGAATTAGGAACTAACTCTTCACTATCTATCATCTTCTATAAATCATCTTTTAGGGCCAAACAAATTAGTATCATGTTTGAGAAGTTGATGAGAGTGGTAGATTTAGTCTAGTTTGAAGTGTGTAGGCATGGAAGGATCACTTTTTGTGACTATGTTATGGTACTTGACAATATCACATAAGCAATCATGTCTCTTATAAGAATTCTTAGATAGTTTCTTACATTGGATGTGGCTACTTGTGAGCAATTGATTTGGAAGCTTTGATGATTTTATAGATAACTTGGTCATGAACCTAGCTATTGAAAGATAGGATTTGGAGGATTGGATATGGAAGTATTGAATGTTGATGATTAAGCAATGATTGTAGGGGCCTTGGATTATGTTGTCTTTGGTTCCTATGTTGTTTTTAGTTCTTTGGTCACTATGGCCATGACTACATGGGTTTATTTTCCCTTGTCTCCATTTTTTCTCATGTGTTGGCTCTTATATGCTACATAAGCTAGGTCATTACTAGCTTTTGTGGCATCTTCTATGTTTCCGATATGGGAAAAGGCCTCACTAAGTTACTTGAGGTCTAAATAGTAAAGCTTAAACTTGATGAAATTGTTAACCATCTTAAAAATAATAAAAGGATGCATTTTAGAGATGGGTTTTTGGATTTCATTAACATTAGCATTCCATCTCTGTATGAACTTTTGAAAAACTTTAAGAGACCCCTATTTCATCTTCATAAGCTAATCTAATATTGTATTAGGCTTTAAGTTATACTAGAAATGGTTAACAAATTATGTAATCAAGTCATCTATAGAGGTAATAGAGCCTCCCAGTAGTGTATAATACTAGTCTAAGTATTTTCTAGTTAAAGACATGAGGAAGATGAACATCACTGTATGTGGCTATACTTGTAATAATAGGCACTTAGAATAGAAATTAATGAGATGAATATTAAGTTCTCTCTCACTACTATAATTAATAAAGTATGGAATTAGAATGACCATAGGAAGAGTTATCTATGAGATGATAAGGATGATGGGATTATCTTGATAAAAGTCCATAATCTTTACCATTTGAGTGGTGCTACCTTTAACTTTCCATAGCTCTTTAGTGAGATCCTAGATCATTTGGAAGTCTTAATCTAAATGCTGAGGTACTTCAATAGGCTACAATAGTTGAATTGATGGTTGGGGATGAGAGCGAGTGGCTTGACACCATGAAATTAACATCAATATAGATTGGGGGAATTGCGTGACCATCATTGTAATGGAGTCAAATAGGGAGAAGGATTTTTGAGCTAAAACATGAAAAATAAAGGAAACAAAGAGGGTATAGAAGGCTTGTGAGACCTGTGGTCCTAAAGAGGGGCCTACTAAGATGATAAAAGGAGATGGTGGAGTAGATACAACTAATGATGATCACATAGAATGAGGCTAGGTTGCAAAACACATTGGTGTAAATAAGGATATGGAGTGGAAACCTAGTTGAGATTGATGCACTGTGACAAGAGGTGTTGAGGTAAACATGAAAGCAAACAAGGAAGTAGATTGTAACACTTGACTTGTGGTGGTCATAGGGAGAGTTTGGTTCATTACCAAAGTAGGAGACAAAGAGTTGAACATGGCTAACTCTAGATATGTTCATTGTAAAAGATCTCCTAAGAATGTATCTAGCTCATGTGTAGCTTCAAACTCTTTTTTATCCTCTTGGTATTAGTTTGAACTAACTTCTTTACTTACCTCATCTATGTCCACTAGTTATACTAACATGTGCATCTGAAACTTTGTTAGTTTAATGTGGTCATATGAAAATGGAATATACCCTTTCTCATTTTTGTGAATGATCTCAAACTAATGTTTGGATTCTAATTCTACATGTTGGATAAGTAGGCCAACTTGGACTTTTACATAAATAAATTTATAATATTCTTCATTGATATTTACATAGGATGGGTCTAGTCTTAGTTAACTAAAGAAATATCTATTGTCTACTATATCCAATTCCATAGGATCAAGAAGTGAATAGTTTCCTAGTTTGAGACCACATGGACAATTTTGTATGGCAAAACAGTTGAGCAATGATAAGGCATAAATAGTGAAATGCTAGGGTATTATGTAAATATGGTAAAGGTTTTAATGTTTCTGATAAGGTTTGAAGCTTCAAACATTTGAGACTCCCAACATGTTCAACATCCAATCTTTGAAACTTCCAACATGTGAGCTCATAGCTTGTGAGGTTATAGCTTGTAGAGAGTTGCAATGTGTAAAACTCTAGTGTGTAAATTTATAGTATGTGAAGTATAACATATGAAGAAATTTCAACTTTAAACATGAGAACAAAGATGGGAAGAATAAAACACACTTACACTATAGTAATAAAATTTTTAAATTTTTCTAACATATTGAATAAATCTAAGAAAAATTCAAACAAGCATTAGCATATGCAAAGAGGAAAACTGTAAATTGCAAACATAGGGAATGAAGGGAGTAGTGCATACTACAATTGCAAAAATAAATCTTTGAACTATAATGTGCAGGAAAAAAGTGCATAGATGTGCCTTGTAACAACAAAAATTAATTTTTGAGTTGTAAGATATATAGATTAGGTTAGTGCTAACACTAAAATTGTAAAAAAAATAGTAATAGAAATTGTCTAATTTTAATTTTTGTAAGTATTGTTGAAAGAAACTAGCTATGATGTCACACATTGAGATTGAAGGAAATTCAAACCAATTTTTAATGTATTAAACATGCTAACGAGAAAAGGAAAAAATAGATAGGGACTTTGGAAATGGATTTTGGGTTGAGAAGTTAGATGGAGTTCCTTCTTCTAGCACTAAAAAACTATAATGACTGAAAAGTTCAGTGCTGGAGAACCAAAGATCTTAGTGGAAAATAGTTTTGACCCCAAGATCCACAAGCCTAGGAAGGATCTAGGATTCCTTAAACTATCTTTCCGATCACTTAAGGACTTTGAAAGTCTATTACTAGGATGAAATATGGGCAAAAAAGTAAGAAAATTCATATTAAATAGACCCAACACTAAAATATAGTTACAAAAAATAATAAAATTATGAAAAAACATTGCAAAAAATGTATATTCATTTTGTAATAAGTATAGGATAAGAGAGCATAAAATATGAAACTATAATTATTTCACATCTTTTTGCAAAAATGTTGACAAAAATCTAGTTTATGGGTTGGTGGTGTGTACATCTCGTGGTCCTCCCAAGTGTGTCTAGTTTGCTCATTCTATAATAGGATCTTAGTGCTTTTGGTGATCTACATTGAAAAACTATTGTGGGCTTTCAAATATCTCTACTCCAAATCTCTTAAGTTTTCTAGAGAGTTTTAATGATCCAAAAGTCCTTAAAAATGATGAAAATTATGATCCAAATACACAATGAATTTATGATTATTCTCTTACTTGATTTTGGAATATTTTTTGACATTCTTTATAATGATTTTGATGGCTAAAATCTATAGCATGTGAGCTATAAATATTTTTGAAATTTTGGACTTGGAATTTAAGTGTATTTAACATTTTTTTACCACCCAAAATTGTAGCATATGGGCTGCCAACATGCGAAACTTTTCTTGTAATATTTGATGACATTTTTAACTTTTTGGCTCTTATACATTGGCCCAATAAAATTCATATCTTGTGAAATATGAACTTTATTATACATAAAAAATGGACCTAATATTTTTTTCAAAATAAAGATACATGATGTAATTTTGATGAGGAAACAAGGTAATTATTTTTTCAAAATAAAGATACATGATGTAATTTTGATGAGGAAACAAGGTAATTATTTTTTCAAAATAAAGATACATGATGTAATTTTGATGAGGAAACAAGGCAATTATTTTTTCCTTTGAATCCCTATCAAATTATAATGTAGATCTTGGTCACCAAGCTCTTTGCTTGTCCAATAAATTTCTTTGAGGTGTATCATGTTCTAGATCCCATGAAAAATCTACTACTATATTTCTTCAATGCTATCCAATCATATAATAGGAATCTGCCCCCAAGTTCTCCTTCTAAGTGGAAGGTCACACCTATTACTTACCATTATAATCTAGCCTTGATGACTTCATGGTTTAATCATTGATAAAATAATAACAAGATAACATGCTACAAATCATCTAAAATTTAAGTTTCCATTTTGGTTTTCCTCCATCCATACACATATCCATAATAGGTTTCCCCAACTTTTCTTTACCAAAAACCTGTCATTGATTCCTTTGGCTATGCTAATTAATCCTAATTTTGGTAGTGATTATAATACCATTAAAAAATAATTGGAATATTCTATGTTTAAATACAATCATAGTTTGCATCAATGATTAGAATCTTGACCCTTAAGAATAAATGAATTTAAGATTTGGATGGAAGTAATAGTTGATATTACTAAAGTTCACCAAGAGAGAGACTTTTAGGCCTTCTTTGCGATGGGTAGAATTGAGTAAGAGTCTATCTTAAACTATTATATTTTGAAAGTTCAGTGATCTAGATAATAGGTTAAACATGAGAAGGCTTGCATAGATATTATTTTAACCACTTATTTTGACCTTAATTAAGAAACTATATGATCATTGTAGAATGATAATACACTAATTTGTATAGATCAAAAAGCTTAAAGTTATATTTCTCTTTACGTTGCCTCATCTTCTCATCATCATTATTCTTCTCTCTCTCTCTCTCTCTCTCTCTCTCATATTTATTTTTTTCTTTTTCTTTAGAGGATGATTTTTGAATGGTATGTGACAATCATAAGAATAATTAGAATGTCAAATCACCACCTAGAATCTTCAACTTACATGAACATGAGAATTCATCTCTCACTACATCGCATGTAAATGCCAATGAGATCATGAACCTATTTTGACCAAGGTGGACAATCATGATAACACATGCACCTTGGTCCCATCATACCGATTAGACCCATCCAATGTTATAAGAATTCTTAATAATACACCCTTTCTTTACCAGTAACTAAGCACTCTTATAGGATTTTAGAATTTATATCCTAAGATGTAGATGCATCACTTGCCCATGATTCTAGTAGAATTAGCTTTAATAGCTCTTAGGGTGAGTTCTAGTTATTGATTAACTTTAAGCCTAGTTCACCTATGATGAATAGAAAAAAAGTAAATTCATAAATTCTATTGTATGAACTTTTCATTGATGAAGGATCTTCTTTGGATCTATTCAACACTTTGCATCATCATTGCATTTGTAACTTAGCCATCCACCATTAGCTTGTTAAATGAGAATTCATAAGGTACATTAATTAGTTTTTTTTATACATACACATACATACACCAATACATAAAAATGCATACATAAAGACTATAAAATATCATAAATTCTTACCTGTTATGCTTAAAAAGTACACAAAGCTAACTAAATATGCTAACTTTATTAAAAACATAAATAGAAATAGCTAGAATAAATATAATTTTCCATGGTATGGAGGACTTGTATGACTAATTCTTGTACAATCCCTAGTATACTTTTGACTATAAGCTAGAAATTTAATGTTATGCATGCTCAAAGATGAAAGATGTTCTTTGTAATACTCTAGTATTACCTTTCAATGAGAAAGATTGTATTTGGTTCATTTGAATGGAATTTCTATATGACTTTGCATGACTAGAAAGAATCATAAGGTATCTTCTTGTACTATGTCCT
Organism: Gnetum montanum; assembly: GCA_015680685.1. Lineage (NCBI taxonomy): Eukaryota > Viridiplantae > Streptophyta > Gnetopsida > Gnetales > Gnetaceae > Gnetum > Gnetum montanum. The sequence continues at coordinate 39,863 of MNCI01013872.1, read as the reverse complement.
TCTAGTCTTATCCCTCTTTCCATTTTCAAGATGAAGATCTTGGAAGACTAACCTAATATCGATGGTACTCAACCAAGCCTTTTCCATGATGATAGAGAAGTTGTTTTCTAACTTATTTTCTAGTTTAATCACAAAGAAATATATAGGGTATGACTATCCTACCAATGTTATCATCATATCATTCACTTATCTAATAAAATACATGTAAGATTGGTCTAGTAGCTATATTAAGATAGCTATAGTAAGATAGTAAGAGAGGACGAAGCTCTTAATCTAGGTATTACAATAACATGGTTACTTCTAAACTAGAGTCTCAAAGAGCTAAGTAGTGATTTTTTTCTACCAATTTAGATATCCATCATGGGACTACTAAGATTTGATTTTTTTTTCATGCATTTTTCCCTTGCTTACTACCCACATAGGCACCTTAAATATAGATATGGTAATGGCATTACTATCATCAAGTGTCATTTTATTGAATATGCTAGAAAAGGTTATAAAACTTATCCCCAAAATGGATTTGGTGCTTTTATGATATTCAGGGAACATTGATAGGACCTCCTTAATGTGAACTTCAATCTATCTTGCATTGCTCTCCTCTCCATAAGATGAAAAGAATGGAGTTGACCTAGTTTCATGGTGCTTACATTTATGCTTATGATAGAATTTTCTATTATAAACCTTGGACATTTCCTTACAATCAAATAAAAAAATGTTTGGTAATACTATCTAGAAGCATATATGAGAGTAATATTAGCACAATAGATAATATTATAAGATTTAACATTTCTTGGTTGTAGTTGACTAAGTATTTCATTCTGTATAGGGGTAGAAAGTCGAAGTTGTTACTACTATTATTACAAAGATTAATGGGCAAGAGTACTCAGGGTAGAGAGGTACTATTGAGGTGGAATATATGGAGATTGGTAGGTGTCTGCCTAGATACCTCAAAAGTAGGAATTAGTGAAAATTATCCTTTATTATTAGATCAAAACAAGAAGATTCCATGAAGTGGTACCTAAAGCATTTAGAACTTGCCACTACAAGTACTACTACACAGGTTGCATGTATGCATCTTCAAGATAGTATCATTGGCTAGGATACAGAGTACTTCTCGTTTTGCTTTTTTAAAAAATAGAATTTAGAGGAATCCTAGGTTATTCCATTTCATTAATCATATGAACCATGACTAGGAAACACTTTAAGTCACGAGGGTTTGCATAGCACTTGTAGGGACCCTCATCACTAAAGAATGAGTAAATGTCATATGGATCCTTTTTGATGTTCTTAGACTATGAGTGCTTGTATTTATGTTACCATTTTACCTCTTTCTCTACTTTGATGATGTAATTGATTTAACCATAGCTTCATCTAGCTTACCCTCAATATATTTAAGGGTAGTGGTCATCTTTTCATCCATCACTTTCCAAACCCAATCCACTTTATGGGCCAAGTCTATCAAGGACTTTTTTTTTTTGGACTTGATCTTATGCCAAGATCTCAATAGTAGTGGAAGGTTTGTCTATAGCTTCAATGTTTTTTATCTTCTTTCTATATACATGATTATCATTATATTTCTTAGCTAATATTTCTTTTGTCATTCATCGTCTTTGATTCCAATGATATCAAGGACTTTGATTTTGGTCAACAAATTTTTGTGTACCTATTCCATTGCATACATGTATACATACTTCACTATTTTCTATCTTAGGCCTTTCATGATATACATGAAATTCTCTCTTTTTTTCAAGTCATGATTTAGACAATGGTCAAAAATTTTCATGTACCTCTTCATTTTAATGTCTAGTAGTTCTCAAGCACATGTCATTATTCAACCATTTCTTTTAGGATGCATAACATGTGGGCATAGGTCTAAAATTGGATGTAAAATATTTTAATCATGTTTAATAATTTTTTATTTGATATGAAAGCTAAGGATTTGTACCACAATTTTACATGCTCAATGAAGATGTGGGAAAATAACTTCAACTTTTTCTAATCATTCATAATCTCCTATAGATAGCAAGCATTATCAAATGCCTACATGTAAAGATGGAAATCCTCACTAATAATCCCTCTATATGTTAAAACATCAATCATGTGAATTTATTTAATGTAGCTATCATGAACATGCTTTGATGAAATATAGATAACTTCATTAATTTCATGATAGCTATCATAGTTAAACAAAGGGGAATTATCATCACCAAATGATCCAGAAAAGTGCAATGGAAGAAACTTATAGAGGATATCATCATCATGAGTTTTGGATGTACTTGAATGATTGATTTCTGAACTTAGGTCTTCATGGTAGATTGATGCTTTTACTTTATTGTATTCTTTATCATCCTTCTTTACATCAGAAAGGTGAGATAAAAAGCTATGATAAGCCTCCTCTTCTGCCAATTTATCTTGAAGCTCTTTTATACATAGAGACTCATAATCATCGTACATTGGCTCATAAGCTACATAGAAAATGTGATTGTCATTCAAACCAATGTTAATCAAGGCCTCTTTCAAATCATCTGCTATACCCTCCACCAGTTCTTTGAAAAATTTTCCATGAGTATCATGTCACCTCCCTTATCTTGGTAACAAGAGGTGATAGGATCGCATCATCCAAGTGTTCATATGTGATGAATGTCATATCCTTTACATTTGGAACCTACACATAACACTAAGGAAACACACATTTAGTTTGAAAAACATTAAGAATAAAATGTATAATTATTTCCAAGAAATACACCAATGCCTTCCCTAATAATGATGCTAATGATAAGGGTCATACAAGCTATGATCAAAGGGACTCTATCATATTGAACACAGTGTGATCTAGTCAATAGATTCAAAGATAATATTGAGTGGATTGCTAACAACACTCATGTATATCATTGTATCAATAAATATAAAAGAGACTATAATACATATAATATAATGGAAACACATCCTACTACAATGGAGAATTAAAAGAATATTTATAATATTTATGAGTTTTATAAACATGAGAATAAAAAAAATTGAACACAAATGCATGGTAATCCCTTGTATGAATAGGAATAATACTCATAATCACTTACACATGTCATAATCCCTAATGAGATAGGTGTAACACCACATACAAAATGTAATAAATAAATCTTAGTTCCAACCTTGATGACCAAATCCTATGCCATACAATTGTGATTTTCTTGGATTAGGGTAAACTGTTATAGCTTGATGAAGAAAAAATTTAAAACTATTTTTAGTATTTAAATGTTTTACAAAATCAATAGCATAGAATAAAGAGAAAATCATAAGCTCTATTTATTACATAAACATTGGACTTCATATAGATCAAAAAATTTTGGACTACATAAGCAAGGTAATCCTCTGATAGAGTGTAGTAATACTTGCCAAAGTAATAGCTCAAAATATAGATACAAATAGGAATAAATTCAACTTATTTATTAGAGGAAGATCTCTTCATATAAACTAGCTATCAAAACCCCAATTGAAATATCTAAGTTTCTAATGTTATATGTGAGAGCGTATTTTGAGTATTTATTAATTTTGCAAGGTAATATTAGAGGCTTGCTAATTTCCAAGCATTAATGAAGGTTTTTTAACACAATGTAGGCCAATCCAAGTCATACTTTGAAACAAATGAGCTAAATAAGCCCTAGAAAGAGATGCATCAATGCCCCTACATTGATGTAGAGTAGGTAGTACATCTTCCTTAAATCAAACTTTCAATCATTAGTTCCTAGGATACATGTTGATAGGATCCTAGGATACCTTAACAAAGTTGAAAACATCTTAAGGAATTCATAACATGTATAAAACCTATAAGTGTGACATATGAGGTAAGGATGTGAGATGGAAGATATAAACCTCAACTACACATGCTAGAAGTATAAATGTATAGCATGTGAAATACTTCCAAAGTTTAGAACTTATAATGAACATAAAATGTGATTAGATGACTCATCAATAGCTAAACATTTTGAGAAATGAACATACTTATAGACTTAAATATTTTATTAGCTTGAAGTTGAGTAGCATATTTTTATTAACTATCCCAACACTTATTTCTTATGAACTAAATATACTATTGTAGTTTACAGTTTAGATAAATTACTTCAAATGCATAAAATCATTCTTGAACATTTTATTGAATCTATGTTAGATTACTATAATATTTATATAAAATATCTTAGGTAGATCCTATGGATCTTTGAACATAATAAAATACCTTAGTTTTAGTTTTAGATTCATAATTTAAAATTTCAAGATTAGTGAATATTAATAGCTTGTTATGGTTGACTAAGACTGCATACAAAAATAACTACTACAAAAATATTATGATGGTTCCATATAAGGTGTTTTATATTAAACCTTATTAGACACCTTTTTGTTGGAACTATTGAAGTTTTGTGATATTAATCACTAGGTCTATGATGTAATAGAAATAATTCAATGACTAATGAGATTAAAATAAACATGTGTTGTGTGATATAAAAACTTCATGATATTATATGTATTAAATATAAAACATAAACAAAAAAAGCAGCAAATAAAAATAAAGTAACTAAATATCTATCATAAAATATATACTAAGACTATATTATAGTGTACATTGTTGCTTCTATACTGAACTACTCTCAAAAGTCTAAACTCATCACTTTTATAGTTATAATGAAATGGTCATGTTTGATAAATGAATATACATAACCAATAGTTACTATTAGTTAATAGGCCTAATTATACCTAACTAAATTAAATACAATACAAAGCACCTTAGACAATGTTGTACATTTTGATGGTATATACATATATTCATAATGTGACTAAATATAAATACCAACTAGCATGTTAAACTTATTAGAATATATCTAATCTTCAACCCCACTTCTCAAGGTTAACATCTAGATAAAAAAAATTGTACTAACTATAATTGTATCCATAAATATAGATGGATGCAGCAAAAAATTAGCACGTCTAGACTAATTTTTTACAGACCTTTAGACATTTATAAGCACAAATAATGGTGAAAAGAAAATGCTATTTAAATGAAATACTAAGATAAACTTGCAAAACTTTATTAAAGGTGGTCAAAAGGAATGGTGGCATTATGGTAGACTCAAACTACAACATATAATCTTTTGTTAAACAAAATTTCAATAACTTTATATAATGCTCTATGAAGCTACCTGTAATAATGTATTCCTATAAGCTACTCATCATATCCTTTAGCTTCCTTCTCTTAGTATTGAAGGTTTTTGATAGTTCATTTACTTTCACATTGAGATTCTTCCCATGATTTTGAAGACAACCACTTTCCTCTTCTAGATCAAAGGTTTTATTATCCATTATCAATTTATTACCCTCTAACATCATGTTCCACATCATCAATTCCTCTAATCCTTTTGTAAGTTCTACATCAATGCATGAATTCATGGTATCCCTTATTTATTTGAATGTGGTTAGTTCTTATGACTATTTCTTTACTAGTTTTAATGCATTCTCACTCTCTACTTTATACTTTAAAAATGTTTTGGCATACTTGTCTTTATCTTCATAGGCAAACTTTAGATCTTTATTTAATGCATCATTCTATGTTAAATGTACATTAAATACTACTTTATTATTTCTTACCATTACACCATAGCTTTCAACCCTAGAGTAATATCTCACTATGGTGTAATTCATATATATTAAATCATATAACAAATCATTACTCACTATGATGGCATTTATCTTTGAGAGTAGGCTAAGATCCTTATTCACATACCTCTAATTACTAATAGAAAGTCATTTGTATTTACATTTTCAAACTCTTTGTAAGTATCCTTATTATATAAGGTCTCTTTAATGAAACTTTTCTCTCCTAATTATTTGAAGAAACTGATTGTTAACACTAGGTGTATAACTTTATTTTCATACCTATGGTGTTGTAACACTACATTCACCATGATTGGTATCAAATAATCTGATTCCATCTTGCTTCACTTATCAAATCTTTACATTAATTGATTTGATTTATTTTTGGAATTTTTATAATTATCTACTTAAGCTTAGAGAAGGATTCAAGAAACAATCGTGAAACTAACTTCTTATTCTTATACTTCACCACCATAGTAACTTCCATAATAGTAGAATTATTAAATATCTTGACAAAGATAGAAAGAAGGTAATAATAAGAGTAGTGAGGAATAGACACCATGTAGTATGATAATGTCTTTTTCTTCATCTCCACCTGTAAAATTACTAGTGAGTTCACTCAACATTCTTCTTTTATTGTGGTATAAACTAAACTCAACAAAGGTCATGAAATTACATTTTTCTTGTACTTGAAAATAACATGATAACTAATAGTATTTGCCAAAAATAAGGTTGACATCTTTAGTTGCACAAAAATATAATCTTTTCTCCACTCATTGCCATTAACAAAATACTTTAACAATGGATGTCTAGGAAAAATTCCTTCTTTCAAAGTATAGTTCATCTTCATTGTCTAAAAAGAAAACTACAAGAAACTTATTTGAGTCCAAAAAACTATCAAGTCTTTTCAAACTAATATACAAGCTAGCCATTAATATAGGTATTGATTAAATTATCCACTACCTCATCATTTCTTATCAATGCAAACCCTATGAAAAGACCTAAATTAGACCTCTCTTGTTCTACACTATATCCTAACTTAACCAACTTTATGACCAATATCAAATCATAATAAGGATACTAAATAGTAATCCTAGGAGCCACATATCTGATGTACTCCTTACTAGCTAGAAACAAGTCAAAAAATTTCATTTCATTAATCACTATATCCTACTTAGAGACCATTGTTCAATGTAGTTTAATCTTTTTGTTTTGAACTAAAGGGTTTAACATGGAGATTACACTTATGGCTTTGTTATTATAGTGCTAGAAGTGGTAAAGGAAATAACATTTTACTTTTAGGGTGTTTAGATGATGTTGATGATGGGATATGCTAGTTATACTTTCTATTTAATGAGCCCCATTCCTTTCCATGGCCTCTAGCACCATAAGTTATTTCAACAAACAACTAGTCTTTAAAGTAATTAAAAATCAAAAAAACACAAACTAATTTAACAAAATTACATAATTTCAAAACATCCTATATTTCATAAATTCAATAGATAAATTACAAGCTTTTTTATTTTCAAGTAGAAAAAATTACTTACATAGTGAAAAGATAGAGAATTAAAGGCTAAGATGCAAGTTTTTGAATAGCAGGATTGCTTTTGTACTATGCTATCTCTCTATAGTTTTTATAAATTTCTTATGAAGTGAAAAATGAAATTCAATGGTGCATTTTTATACTTATCATTACATTTAATGCTTTTAACTACCACTACACTATGAGAACCTCATAGTGGTAATTTGAAAGTCATCAAAACATGATGCTCTAATACCATATTGATGTATTATGATGTTAATCATCAAGATTGAGATGTAATAGAAATAATTTAATGAATCTTGATATTACAATAAATATGTACTATGTGATATAACAATTCATGGTGTTATATGTATTAAACCAAAAATATAAGTAGAAAAACTAAGATAGAAAAGTAAACTAAATATCTCTTTCATGAGATATATACCAAGTTATACATTGTATTGTATATTGTTGTTTCTATACTATACTACTTTGAAAAGACCAAACTTATTCCTTATATAGTCATAATGAAATAATCATGTCAAGATAATGAATAGATATAATGAATAGTTATTATTAGTTAGGGAACTCTATTATACATAAATAATTAAAATATAATATAAACCACCATAGATGGTGTTGTACATCATGATGGTGTATACATATATTCACATCGTGACTATATATAGATACTAACTAGTATGTTAAGATTGCTAGAACATAACAACTCTTTAATAGGAACTTATTAGAAGATCATCTATAGTCAATCATGGATATGATGATGTAAATGATGGAATATATTTGGATCATCAAAGATATATTAAAAGTACTATAAGACTAGTATGCAAATTATTCCAACATGATAATGAAATCACTAGAATTCAGTGTAGATGATTATACCTTTCTAAGGCTTCTCCTTCTAAAGAGATATATGATATTTGGTTAAACAAATAAGTGGGTATCTTGATTTCATGATCCTTTTGAGGTTCATATGAGACTTGATGAGGTGGCTTATTAATTAATTTCTTTATAGGTATCATGATCTTGAAGTAGCTATTACTCTTACGACATAATGTTAGGTATGATTGATAGTTGGGATGATCATGTGTTTATTATCAGTTATCAATTTTTCTTGATTAATGTTGAATGTTAAAGATGAATGTTTGATACATATTTTACATGATCTATTTGATCTTGTTCATCATTTTATTTTTTATATTTTTCTACTATCTTAATTAGGCTTCATGATTCATAAGTTATTTGGATAGATGACCATAAAAGTTTGGGTTAAATGATTTCTAACTAAAATCATAAAACTTTATTTTAAGCTTAAAATGCTATGAATAAAATTAAAGTCCTAAATTTAATAAAATAAAAAGATATCCACCATTCATTATCAAAAAAGAAAAAATGATATAAGATAATAATAATCATTCATTATCAAAAAAGAAAAAATGATATAAGATAATATGATGGTAGACTCTCAAATATCATATACTCCACATACAGTAAATGAGCTCGTCAAACTTGGTATCTTGTAGAACTCCCAAGAACCTTTCAAGGTTGAGGATGATGATGTTCTCACAAGATACATTAGAACTTCTCATAATAATAACTAAAGTTCATTAACATATCAACATTGATAATATCTCAAGATCAGATACAACAAATACCAATTAAGATAAATAATACAAATTGAAGTTTTTTATACAACAAAAACATAAAGTTTCCTATAAAAAGAATGAAAACTATAGATGTGTAGAGAATCATATAAGAATCTAGTTTATAAATTAATCTTAAAATGCAAGGAAAAAAGAAAGAAGATCCTAGATGTAATGAAGTGCTAGTAGGTATTAAAGTACAAAAACATAAATAAGAATATAACACTTAAGAAACCTAGGAAGAGTAATAGAAATGATTGTGATGTAACTCACAAATTTTTCTTAATACGTTGCCTCTTTCCTTACATTTCTTCCAAAAGAATGAATACATAGTTCAAAGTGATAATAATGTATGTGTAAGAAAAATGTAGAGGTGTATTATCTTCATTAATTATTGATAATTCCTTATAAATAACTAATGAAAATGTTATGTATCATAATAATTTGGATTTAACCTTGATCTAACCAATAAAAATTGTAGTTTTAGAGCAAAAAGAAAATAGAATAACTATAAAATCATAAAAGTTAATAGAAAATTGTTAGAAAATTCAAGTAAATTACCATTAACTTAAGTCATTATTCAAATACATTGAGGCATGTAAAACATCCAAATTAGAATCTTATTTTATTAAACATATATATGAGACTTATTTAAATTTAATTCAATATCTCATTACATAAGTTGATTTGATATTGAGGAAGGTACACATTAGGAAGGAGTAGGGGTGTTGGAATCCTAAAATAATTATAATAGGTACATCCCAAGATATATATTCCAATCAAAATATTTTTTATAACTCATTTTTCTTGATCATATTACTTTCTCTAATTTCTTTCTTTGAATTTGAAAATGTTTGACTACTTATTCTCTAGTTTATTTGAAGTTTGAGTTCACAGATATTTTCTAGTAGTAAGAGAATGACTATATCTCTCTTTAGGAGTTAAATACTAGATTCTCAAAGATTTCACATCTTAGAAATATCTTCAAAGAAAAAATATCCTAGTGAAAAGATAAACAATTAATTTATTTTCTATTATATTAATTTCTTTTTGTTTTAAAAGCTCAAGGATCGTAATCTTTTAGCTTTTTTTCTATTTTTACTTTATTTCTTATTGATATATATTTTTGCTTTTATGAGGATACTTTTCAATAAGGGCAAAGATAATCCTTTCCCTACCTCATAGAGTAGGATTTTTAGGATTTTTCTATGAATAAATACCTAAAATGGCATCTCAAAAACTATTGGGCATTTTTTTTAGACTCTCTTTTGATAATCTAATATACTTTGAATTTTTAAAAAATATTTTTATTCAAGTTTTTGGAGTCAAACTAAATAAAAAATATTACAAAACATGATTTCCTCAAAAAATATTTAACGCTTACCACAAGAAATATTTTTAATTAAGGTTGAAACTCAATCTACATAGTCATATATTAACTTGCAACCTTAATTTTGGACCTATGGTTGAGAGCCTTATTTCATCTAAAATTTAATATAAAAGCTAGAAGAAAGTGTGAGGTGTTTTGGGTTTCAAATTTGATTTTTCATGTGAGCTAATTTTTGCTAGAGAATCTCATAACAAAGAAATGTTTTCTTCCCAACAATTCAACACTAGACTTGAAAGAGGGATTTTAGCCTTAGAAGCTAATATCCAATGCAAAAAAGCTATTTTATTATCAACAATTCTATAATCATATGTAGCTAAAACTATGGTTAAGCATAATTATTTCCACTTAAAAGAAGCAACTCTATGATTCCACAATTTTTAAAATATTAATTGAGCTTATGTTTTCTTATTGTGTACATTTCTATTAGAACTCTAGCCAGTTTGCCTCAACTTATAGATGGAGCTAAGAAAGAAAGATAGAAACTCTAAATCTAAAGGGTCATTTGCACATTTTCTTTTTCTAGTATTAATATTCAAATAAGGAGTATAATTATATATAGAAATGAAAGCACACTTTTTTAAAGCTTATGCTAATACATGTATGCTAAAAGAAGAATTAAAAAAGGTTTGCTTGCATAGTATCAAGTGGACCATAATAAATTAAAAGCTCAAAAATACTAGCAATTAGTTGAATATTTATTTTAAAATCTTCACAAAATTTTCATTTATATGAGGAAAATAATATTTATGTAGGATTGGGCATACAAAATATAGAGAAATATAGCTTAATTTGAAAATTGTAAGAACTTGTTAAAGGTATTTTTTTTTTGAAGAATTGAAGTTCATGATTAAAATGAAAAGCTTCTTATAAATATGTACAAATCTATAATGACAATGAATAGCTTGATTTTAAATAAAGGCGATTTATGTAATTTTTTCTACAAGCTAGATTATTAGAAGAAGATAAAATAAAAATAAGTTAGATATTTGTAAGTTTTATATAATTATAATTGAAATGATGAAAAATGGAATGGTTATATTATTATTTTTCTTTATAAGAGTTGATGAAGAGTTAATAAGGCTACTATGTTGATGGGCATACATCAATGCAACCCCATCAATGTATTCCCATCAACAAATCCTTTAATGTGTTAACATAGTCTAGTTTCTTGCCTATGTAAATGTATGCACCATCCATATTTATGACACCTTTTAGTCATTCTAGTACCTAGAATCTTGTAGTTTTTTTCCATACGACTTAGCCAAATTTCACTTTGTGTACCTGTAACATTGATAGAATTAATTAAATGAAACTTTTTTTAAGTGCATGATGTACCTAGATACTTCAGCATTTCAAAAATAAAATTAAGATTAATTTCCTCGATTGCAACACATGAAATTATTTTACTTTACTTCTAGCAATTTACTTCATAATGAATTTTACTATCCAAAGTTTAGATAATTAATATTTTTTTCTATAATAACATAAGTGTGACTACTTCAAGCATAATATATTAACATTTAGTAATCCCAATAGTTGATACTTGGTGCACATAGTAGTAGATACTTTGTAATACAAAAACATTAATATAGCTTCAAGATGGGTATAAAAAGTATGACCAAATGCTCTATGCTTAGGATAACTTAGATTTCCCTTGGTCACATAGTTAGTTAAAAATTGATATTTTAATCATTTTACTGTCTTGATATTTTAATAATAAAAAATAATAAAAACAAAGAAATCATATATGTCACATACCCATTCCCAAATGCTATTGTTGCATTAGAAAGATGGTGCCTCTTCATAACAAGTGTTATTATTATTGTAACATGACCCAAAAGGGCAATTGTAATTGAGACCTAAAAGGATGCATTGTAATAACAAACATATCTCTTGAGATGACCTTTGGGGCTTTAACTTAAGGCATTTCTACCTGAACTTAGAGGTCGTGCTAGGCATTGAGTGACAAAGTTTGTACAAGCAAGTCACAATAGCTGAGTGAAGTAAGATAGGAAGTGGACTGTCCATTCCTTCGAGCCAATTATAGGCCTAACTGTTGTGGTAGTGCTAGATTTCCTCTAAGGGAATAAATGCTAAAGAAAGAAAACCCCAAGAAATAGTCTTGAAGCATGATCCAGATACTCCATTCTATTTCAATAAAGCCTTTATTTCTTTTTCTTTCTACATTTTTCCTATTATTCCCTTTATGCATAATGTTGAATGTTCCATATAATTGATGTTTGATATATTTCCTTATTATAGATAATGTCTAATATAACATATATTTGAAGTTTTCCATGACATCTGGAAATGAGATGTGAAAATTGGTATTAGATCAAACCATAACCCAAGGACCATTCAAAACCATAGGTTAACTAGAGCTTTATGATGAACCATGGAGCCATGAACTAGGAAGAATCATGGAGTACGACCATTTGAACCACATGTTCAAGATGATATACATAAGCTAAAAGATATCATACATTGATTTCATGAATAATGGATTAGGAATTTACAAAAGACATAGATCCCACCAACCAAGAAAATTCTTTCATGGATACCATTGATAGATGAAGATATGATTACGCCTCATCTAGATTCATCAATTAAAAGAGATGTTGGTAAGACAAGCATATACTAGTCAAGGTAAGTCTTACCCATCTAAATAATTTAAATATTAATTGATTAAAGTCATTATTAAGTTTCTCAAAAAAGATTTGGTAACCATGACCTAAATTGACCTTGTTTTGTTGAAACTCATTACCCTAAGCAAACTTAGAGTTTTTTATAAGTCATCATATCTTCCATACATCAACTTGGTATTGTCGTGTTGGTAGAATAAGCTAGCTAGACCTTTCAAAATATTGAAATATTTAACTTCATTTTTGAACTCATTGAGATGATTTCAATGGTTCAAATTTCATCTCAATCGAACTTACAGTTTGAAATATATTGGTGTTTAAAGTTTCTATTTTGTGTGCATTAAATAATATTAAATTATTATTATTTTTTTAAAAGATCTTAAGCAAGAGGTCATGGATTCAAACCCAAGCCCTTCTTCTAGTTTTATTATTTTAAAAAAATGGTAGGTCATGCTAGCCCTCTAGGGACCGCATAGTCCCTATAGGAGACATGCTAGCCCTATAAGGGTTGCATAGCCCCCACCACCCTCAATAAGGGTTATAGAAACTCTCCATACATGGTAGGACCTACCACTTTTCCTATGTTGCATCGTTGCTTCCCCTCAGCCATATGTTGCCACCTAACTTTCATCATGCTCTAACACACCATTTGCCATCCTCACACACCATTTGCCATCATTCCTCTCATTGCAAATCTCCAAGAAAAATGAGTTGAAAAAAGTAGATAAGGAGAGGGTTCCTACATTTCATGAAGTAAGAGAGTGTGTATTTTCATACAAAAAATATGAGTAATCAAAATCCTAAACAATTAGACATGTAAAAAGTGTGTCAAATTCACAACTAGTTAAAAGTGCTTGTACATAGAAACCATATAATAAGAAGAAATGTAATTTTTAACCATAGACAATGACCCTAGTTCCAAAATATGCATGAAATCAATAGAGATCCTCACAAGTTCTTATATTGATAAAATGTATGAAATGTTGAAAATTTTGGTACTAACTCTTAGACATTTTGAATAGAAGGAAAACTAAAGTAGATTAGGAAGATTTGGAAGTTCCAAAAAAACTCTGAATTGGAGTACTTAAAACTTAAAACATTATCATAACATTTTGTAGAATCTGTGTCCCTAAACAATTGGAAATTCATAATCATTAATGATCAAAACGTTGACCATCTAAAATTTGTTAATAAATGGCTAACACCCTTTTCTTAGTTATATGATGAAATAATAGGAATATATCCATGCATATGCTAACATAGAGTCTACATAGATTCTACCATCCAGCCCAAAAAATAACTACAAAGGAGATTAAATTCCTTAATGAGGTTAAAAATAAGGTTAAAAATGTCCTTAATATTGGATTCATCAACCTTGTAGCAAATAGCGAGTGGGTAAGTCCACTTGTTATTATACCAAAGAAAGGAGGGTAATGGTGACTTTTCATAGATTCTAGACTATAAAATATGGCTACTTTCAAACATTATTTGCCCATATCATTTGTGGATTAGACGTTGGAAATCATTGTAGGGCATAGGTATTATAGTTTTTTGAATGGGTATAACAACTATAATAAAATCTAAATCGCTTTAAAAGATCAAGACAAGAGAACATTCACAAGTTCTTGGGAATGTTTGAATACAAAAAGATGTCTTTTCACCTATGTAATACTCTTGCAACCTTCCAATGTCTCATTCTTAGCATTCTTCAGCAGTAGATTGGTACTTGTGTGGAAGTCTCTATGGATGACTTCTTCACCTATGATGCCAATTTTAAATTAGCACTAGATCATATTGAGCAAGTACTGAATTACTTTATGAAAACTAACTTAAAGCTCAACTTGTAAAAAAGTCACTTCATGGTACAAGAAAGAATTATCCTTGGATATTAGATCTTAAAAAAAAAATATTAAGGTGGGACCTAAAAAGATAATGATCATTCAAGAAATCTATAAAAAACCTCAAACAATCAAATATGTAAGGTCATTCCTTAGGCACATCAATTACTATAGACTCTTCATCAAAAAAAATTTCGAGAATCATGAAACGATTAGTGGAATTCAGTAATAAGAATGTAGCATTTAAATGGACTAAGAGATGGCAGCATGCATTTCAACTTATAAATAGGAGCTCATAGAAACAATAATCCTATGAGTATCATATTAGTCTAAGGTAATCCACATCATGATAGATGCTTTTTATTACTTCTTAAAAGTAGTACTGATATAGATGGATGATTATAAATTTTCATATTACATCCATTATACTAGTAGCAGTATTGGAAATTCATAGCTCAACTACACCATCAAAAAAAGAACTAATTGTAGTGGTGTATGCTCTTAAAAAAGTTAGGCACTATGTTCTTGGATATCCTACTTTTGTATACAAGGATCACAATGTCATTCACTTTGTCAAGAATAAACCAATGGTTAGCTCTTACATCATATGGTGGCTAGGCAATCATACAAGAATTTTATCTAATGATGGTGGATAGAAAGGGAAGTCATAATACAGTTGTTGATCATTTATCTTACTAAGATGGGATGACAAGGACAATGAAGAGTGTTTTTGTGATCAATTCTAAGATGATCTACTTTTTAGCAAGGTAGCTAAGACTTCAACACAAACCCTCATAAACGTGTATGATGAATTCCTCTCATATATACTCATATAAGAGATTTCTAATAAATGGGATCATAAGAGAAAACAACAATTCCTCCACCAAGGTAAACATTACATAGAGATAGAGAGAAACCTCTAAAAAAATATATGCAAATGATCTAGTATGATGGTGCGTACCTAATTAAAATTAACATTAAGTTGTATATAACACTCATGAAGGTCCTTGTCAAGGCCACTATGTTTGAAGAAGAATAAGCATTAAAATTCTAATGGAAAATTATTTCTGGCCTATGATCTTCAAAGATGTCCATCATTTCACCCATTTATGTGAGCAATGTCAATGATATGAAGGGATGATAACCAAGATGGAAGGACCATAGTAGTGGATTTAACTAGTATAGTCCTTTGATCTTTGGGAGAATAATTTCATAGGATCTATTACCCAAAGGTCCAATGTAAAATCTTACATCATTATTGCTATGGACTACTTTACTAAAGGGCTAAAGCTATAGTTGTCATAGACTATACATTCTTTGCTACAACTTGATTCTTTTAACAATACATGGTAAAAAAGCTTTATATGCATAACATAGTAATTTATAATAAAAAAATCCATTTCATAGGTGCTACTGTTAGGAAATTTATTGCAACACTTATATTCTTAAAACACCCTATCACCCCAAGCCAATGATCAAGCTAAAGTGACTAATAGGAAGATTACTAGAATTCTAATAAAAACCATTGGCAGATATAAAAAAGACTAAAGTAAAAAACTAAAAAATACTCTATGGGCCTATCACTTAACTTGGAAAATTTCTATAAGCTACTTTCCTTATGATTTAGTGTGCATAAAGATATCTAAACTTCTAATTCAAAACAACTTTGTACACTCAAAATCACATGTGACCTTAACTTAGACATTAACTTACTAGAAAAAGAAAGGTTAATGGTGGTTAACATGCTTGATGAGAATCAAAGGATAACTCTCATGATGAATGATTTGTATAAGAAATTAAACAAGTAACAACATGATGTCCACATAAGAAGAGTTAAATTCCAACTAGGAGACAAGGTTTTCTATTCAAACCATATGCATGTATCTGAACAAACTAAGTTATGAACATTATGAGAATTACCTTGGATTCTGCATTCAACGTTTTCTTATGGTACTAGATAATTTACCATCTAAGAAGCCCACAGAAATTCATGCTAGATAACATCCAACAAGTTAGGATATTCAAAGAATATCTAGCAACAAAGGCCAACTAAAATACCCTAACGTGAGGACAAGAATGCTTAATTTTCATGATCGCCTCCTCAAAAAATAGTTGTAGGTGAAGATATTCACTTGACATCCTTGGTAAGGATAAAAGTTTTAATTTTTTTTATTTATATCATCATCTTTAATTGACTTTTTTATTCTTCATAGATTTTCAATTTTTCTAATATTTACAATTTCTTCTATACATTTTCCATTATTTTTCTTTATTTATTTTATGCTTTTGAGTTTTTAAATTTTCTCATTACTATTATTATTGCTATTATTGCAAAATATAGTACTCCAAAATTATTTTTTTTTCATGTATAGGACAACATTATTATTGGGACTATATTCTATATCTAACAAATTGTCAAACACATAATGGTACAAGGCAGTGAGTCTATAACATCCATCCATTCTATTTCTACCAACAAGAGGTCCACATCAAGGAGACATTATGGTTATTTTACATAAAACTAAAAATAACTTGTGATTTGATTACCCAACTAAATAGGATATGACCAAGTGAAAATGAACAAGGGTACAACCTCAATGGGATTTATTAGCTTTTTGTTACCTTCTTCAATGAGTTTCATGACACCTCAAGGAATGTATCATTACTCACATTGTAATCATAAATGAAAATATATACTCTATAAAGTGTGAATTACTCTTCAAAATAATAGGAACAAAAACATACATATCTGAAAATCACTTGAAAGACAAGAATTGATTATGGATGAGAAAGATATGTTACCCATTCTTGAAGGCACCCCTATAACTAAGTCTCAAATTTCTTCAATTTAACTATAAAAAGTAACTCCTTCCTTGTTTCTTAATGTTTTTGGTAACAACATTCTCCTATGATTTTAATGATCTCATGGTTGTATGTTAGGAAAGCAAAATAGTACAAAGTCACTAGTACTAATATGGACTTGGTTTGAAATTTGAACTTCAGGTATATGAATTTCTTTAACCACTTAATCCAAAAGAATCTCATGTTAATATGGTAAGGAATCTCATGTTTCTATTCCTCTAATTTCAACTATTCACCTCACTACTATGTATCATAGTTCATCTAATGATTTTTATTTTGTATAGTACAAGATCCTGACAACTAATTTATTCAGTTGCGATCCTACTAACATAAATCCTTCAAACATCTCTATTTTTTTCACACTAATTTTTGATTTGAAAACATATTTTTCCTAAACCTAATTAAGAGCTTCCTTAACTTAAAAATATTACCCATGACCTCATGTTTAGTTTCTGCATCATTGATACTCCTTTTTATCTTATATTTAGCCATTATTTTCCTTCATAATTTTCCAAAATCCATTACTATTTGTGAATGGAATATTTTGATAATGATTTTGTTGACACATCTTTGTCAATCCAGTTAAATACATTGATGCATCCCAATCAATGTAACATAAAAATAGTATATACATGGATGAAAATTTTCCAAATCTTTTGCATTTCCTTCAAAATGCAAAGGGTTTTTTTTTTCATTGTTAGAGACCAAAGGCATTCAAGAGCCGTAACTTCTTTTTGGAACATCCAATTTCAACTATTTTTTGGTTTATTCAAAATAAGCTCTATCTCATGAAGACCTTAACAAGTTATTTTTTAATGATTTTTCTAAATATCCCATAGGTAACTCAAACTAAGATATTAAAAATCAAGGATGATAACATAATTAACTACCTTCACACTTAAAACTTTAAGTATCTATAACTATTTAAGTGTTTTAGCACTTAATATTTTAAAAAGTAACACTAAATAAAAGCAATCAAATTGTGTATAAACCTAGGAGTTAAATTCAAATGACTAATTCATGTAATAGTCGTAACAATAGCCATAACAATAACAAGAAAAGCAAGCCATAGAAGTAATTCACGTCATGCAGCCTCTAAGAGAAGACCTTATAGTAGAATCTATTTATTTGATTCCCACCATAGAAATGGGATAATTGAGGTAAGATAAGGCATTAAGGCCTAGGTCAAACTTGGAGGTGAGCTTAACAAAGGCCTTCCTAAATAAGATTCAAGGAAAGAAAATCCAAAGTATAGTTCTTCAAAAACTAAACATTGGATCCTACCTAGATTTTTCACTAGAATATGCCCATGCATAATTGTAGGGGCATTACTATGGTCCATCATTTCTACTATTAGGGAATGGTACCTTGAAGAGACATATATCTTATGAAAGAATTGTCAAGGAGATGTGGCAATGGTGACAAAATATATAACCATATCCTACTTTGTGGAGGCCATAGTGAAAACCCTTGAATTACCAAGCATTGGGATAAAATTGGCTAAGTTTTCAATGTAGATAGATGCAAAATAAAAAAGGAATGGACTCAAAATTACTATGGAGGGGATCATACGAAGTATAGTGCCCTTACAAAGGTAGAAAATGGACACTTCAAGATTATAATATACCATCTTAATCGAATGGTATGTTCAAGTAAATTCATAGTATTTTATATATTGGCATGTGTGGCTCTAAGAAAAACCTTTTCTATTAATCTTCCCCCACTCATTTTCCTAGAGATCAAGAAACTATTTTTAAAAAATAAGAAGTGTAGGAAGAAACTTCCCTTTCTTTTCCTTATAAGAAAACTCTACAAGAGGGAGAAAATATCATGCTATTCCAATGACATGATCCATAGGGATCCTAGTACATCATGGTAGAAAATGATGAAGGATAATGTTCCTATCAAACTCCAAGAGGAAGTGTCATCTACACCATCACCAATAATACTAGAGAAAATAATTGAAATGGCACTAGTAGTGTAACATCTAAGATAACTTAGGAAATAAATGTCATAGCAAGCCTTCATTGGCAGTGATGAATCATTGATGTATCATCCAATCATGAACCATATTAATAAAGTTATAAGGACTATTAGTTGATGAATGGATGACCTAAGCTACATGTTCTTTACATAAAAAAATTAGGCTCCTGTTTGTGTTAACCCTAGTACATGAGAGATCATTATGTCCATCCCTCAAAAATATTTCCCAATAATCTCTAAGAATGAAATGGAATTTCCTATTATGCTAGAAAAAATGGAAGGCACAAAAGTAGGCTATAAGTGCTCTTGTAACATTTGTTCCAGACATTGATGTCATGGTAGATACCCAAGTGTCTATAAGAGCTCAAAGTAAGGGAATAAGTGTAGCATAGCATGAGGAGATGCAAGAATGACTAGTTGAAACTGGACAACTAATTTTAAAGATTTTTGACATCCTAAAATACATAATAGGAGCCTAATCAAATTGCTTGAGATAAAGGGTAGGTTTTTTATTGTACAACTACAACTCAAAGAAGATACCAACATCAATCAAAGGTTGGTAGTTCAGGTTGTGGAACTCAAAGCTCAATTATCAAACCCTACCAATTTGTAGCTAGAACTTACAAGAGATAGAGCTTTCAAATGCTTTAGCAAAAACTAAAAGAGGCTAAGAATGCCAAAGAGCATGTGGTATGGGATGCATCATTATCAAATATCATGTTCAACACCACAAACAATGATCTCTTAATACATGCAAGAAAATTAAGACTCTTACCAAGGAAAACCAATGTCTGTAAAAAGGTAAGCTACAGCAAGAACAATAATTAAAATACATCCAACAATAATAGGAATAGCTCACTAAGGTAAATCATGATGTTAGAACATTGGCTACTAAAAATAGAAATCTATTGATGGAGAAGGTATATGCCTTTGGCTAAAATATCATCATTGAGATTGCCACCTAGAAAATTGAAGCCATCAAATATAAAACGATGATAAATTAGTACAAGAACAAGGTTATAAACCTCAAGGAGATAAATGAAAATAATATTTGTTTGAAAAAGTCCAACATGAATAAATTCCTCTAGTAACTCTGAGAAAGAGGCGATGCATAGCAACCCATGTTTAATGAAACCCCAAATGTAGAAATCTACCTAAAGAAGTTAAAAATTAAAGAGATGACTAAATACCTAGAGTTAGCCAACCTCTTATATGGATACTTGATGATGCTAAATGTAGGTCTCTTGTAGTCAAATTTGAAAATGTAGGTGGCTAACTCCTACCTCTTTTATGAGGTAGAGGTGATGCTCTAGAAGGAGGCAAAGTAGAAGTTCAAAGTAGCTAATGTGAAGTTTGAAGTTCTCAAGAGTAAATTTGAAGACCAATGATCAGTTGCTAAGAATCTAGCTAGGAGAATGAGGAACCATTAGGAGTTACAAAATCTTGTGTGAATGTTTGACATCAAGTGCAAGTAATGTGTAGCCTAGTTTATTGACATAAAAGAATTGTTTCCCATACTAATTGAACCATGGAACATACCAAACATCAACTAGTTTAGAAGATGCTACCTATATTGCTAATGAACCACTAAACAAAGCACAAAAAATAAAGGAACTATTGGATGCTTTTATATTTTAATACTTAGTAGTAGTAGTAGTAGTAGTAGGCTAGTCCAAGCCACTAGCTAGGCCACAACAAGAAGAACACCCACTTAAGCCATAGGAACATCCACCTTCAAGAACAATTTGAAGATCCTATTGTGGCTAATTTTATGCAATATGAAACCATTTAAATTTTTGTACTATGTCCAATTTTGATAAATTCATTTGTAAATTCTCAAAATATTTTGTAATGTGACATTCAAAATTGTTAAATGTATGTCAATTACTAGTTAGTTTCATATCCCTTAAACGTTTTAAATAACTATATTCTACTTTTGTTCATTCAAGGATGAGTTTTAAGTCAATTATGGGGGCATAATGAAGAGTTAATAAGTTTGTTGCATCAATAGACATGTATTACCATAGCCTCGTTGATGTACCTATTGATGTGTGGATGCATATGCATTAATATAGTCTAGTATTTTGCCTATATAAATGTGCACATTATCCACATTTATGGCACCTTCTAGTCATTCTAGTAGCTAGACTCTTATAGTTTCTTTTATAGAACTAAGCCAAATTTTCCTCTAAGTGCCTACAGCATGGATAGAATTGATTGAATGGAATTTTATTTCAAGTACATAATGTACCTTGATACATTAGCATTTTAGGAATAAAATTAAGATTAATTCCCTTCATTGCACATTTGTAATAGTTTTACTTTATTTCTATCAATTTACTTCATAATGCATTTTACTTTCCAAAGATTAGATAGTTAATATTTTATTGTATAAAAGCATGAGTACAACTACTTTGAGCATAATACATTAATGTTTAATAATCTAAATAGTGGATACTTAGTATACCTAGAAATAGACACTTAGTAACTTAACAATATTAATATAGGTTCAGGATGAATACAGAAAGTGAAAACATATGCTCAACACTTAAGACAACTTAGATTATCCTTGAGTAAATAGTTAAAACTTGATATTTTAATCAATTTACTATCTCAAGATTTTAATATTAAAAAATAATAAAAATGAAAACATCTTATGCCTTAATCAAATGTAACCATACCAATTAAGCTATTATAAGTGATGATTGGGAAGACAATCACCAATAACTTTATGTCTAATTTGCTATGATGCTTTTAGCTAGATGTTTTACAAAATTGAATTAGATCACATGTACATACTTATAATTTGTATGGTTAGGTGTAGGGAATACTTACTACTCATTAAGAGCTCTTTGTTTTTTCCATTTATCTTCTGGGATCAAAAGAATATCTAAAAACATTCAAGAAAAGGCTTATGAATAAAAGTTAGAGCTCCAATGAATTTATTGGTTAAATCTTTGTTTTATTAAGGAATAAGGCTTATAAATATCAATTGCAAGAAGCATATATATTTAGAAAGTTTAGCTCTTCATGTCATCTAAAGCTCATACGAAATGCTCAATGTTTGTAAAGTGCTTATGTTTAATAAACCCAAAAAGGATAAAGCTATAAGCTTGTATTACTGTGAGCTAGTAGAGCTTATAAATAGGATAGACAATGGCATGCAAAATTGTAAGAAAGTGTAAAAAATACCTTATCATCTCTGGAGCAAGTTGATCTTAATATTTCTACAAGAAACATAAGATTGTTGCTAGCACATTGAATGATATAATGGATTGTTTTCTTCCTCTATTATACTTTAATGATTTCTTTAACTTTGTATCTAAAAGCAATAATGAAGGGTGATGTGCAATGGATACAATTTCTTCTTTAGCAACTCCATATTTCTAGCAAATCTACAACAAACTGAAAACTCATATGGAGAGCTCCATCTATAAAGTAAAAATTGTTAGCTCTTTTTATGTACTTTTAATTATGGATTTTGGATTCTATTCTAGCTCTCTCAAATTTCCACCATCTTTCTCTTCTAGTTTCTTTTCTACTCTTTCTATTTTTTTAAAGTTCTCTATATTTATATTCTTTTCTAACTTTTGTACTTTGTTTGTATCTATTGTAAGACAAAGGTAACTATAGTTTACCTACCTTTGACCTTTGTATACTTATGCTTGTGAGTTTGAGCTCTTGGTGGTGCGTAGTCCAAGATTGTAATTGAAGTTTGTGACTTCAAGCTATTGGGGGTGCTTTGTCTAAGTTTGTAACAAAGTCCTATATATCTATATTGTTGAGATTAATAAAATTTCTTTAAACTAGGTCAATCATTCTAGTAGCTAAACCACAATAAAAGTTTAGTGTTTTTTTTGTGTTTATTATATCTATCTTTAAAATTTGTTGCATTTTCTTTTAATTTATATTCTAGCTAAAGGTTTCCACTATATTTGACTACCTAGATTTTTTGAGACTTATATGTTGTATATCATTTACCATTATAAATAATGCAAAGGGTGCAAAAGGGTTTACTATTTTTAAATTATTGTTTAAAAAGTTATAATAATTTCTCTTAAATTATCATTTCCAAATAGCATCATTATATTGCTTGTAACTATGTTATACATGAATTGTTCTCAAATTAAAAGAGAAAACACAAGAGTTCTTTATGCTTTATAAGATTTGGTCTAGAATTTTCTTTAAGAATCATAAAGGAATACCCATAAGTAAAACTATATTTTAGAGAAATGTTGTTATAAAATAGTAAATCTAAATTTAAAAAAATATAATGAATAAATAGTTTAGATCATTGTTTGTGTTGCAAGTACATATAACCCTTTTTTAAGGTCAATGTATACAACAAGCTTTAGATGTGTGTTAGAGATCAAAACTATATATAAGAACGTGAATCGGAATGGCAATCACTATGCCTCAACATCGCAAACGTGCTTAGGATTTCAGAGACACCTTGACACCTTGTTCCGGAAAATTTTGATGTATAAATGAAGCATAATGAATTCTTAGCGGAGAGAAAAAAACGGATAAAAAAAAAAGGAATTAACACCAAAATTTGAAGGTTTGACGTGAAAATAGTCAAATACAAGAAAATTGTAACATCAGAGAACCGTCAAATCCATCAAACACAGATGTCAATAAATTCATTAAAATTTGTGCTTGGTTGAAGAATTTTTGCTCAACCAAACTGCGTTTAAGATTTGAGACGATACCTTTATTGCAATCAACACCATTACTAATTCACGGAGAGATCTGACTACCCTCAACATTATTGCAGCAATCAAATGTCACAGGCTAACATTTAGCATGCATCATTTTGCAAGTTCTTCCATCTTAGCGGCCATGGCGGCTGACTTAACTGAAAGCAAGGATACCAACGTATCAGCAATGCTATCATTGGCAGCTTCAAAGCTGTAACTCCAAGTTACAGTAGACACATCTACATCAACCTCCTGTACACTAACTTCATCCCCATATTTCTGGAAGCCCAAGTTATTTTCTGCACTGCAATCAATGGTATAAAAGTATGTCATTGTTGCATTATTCAAGTAGACCAGCTTTTCCAGAGCAAACTTATAACCATCCTCCACTTTCCTAACACAGCCCGCTTTGTTGGGAATCCCATCAACAATGGTGCAGGAACTGATATCCACCAACAACTTTTTTAGTCCAGCAAAGTCACTTGCAATGGGCCAAACCTTTACTGCACTTGCATTAAGTTGTTTTGGCAAGCTGCCATCCCTCTTTACTATTGCATTCACAGATCGAGAAGCAAAAACAGAAGCAAAACCCAGCAGAAATAGCAGCATGAACAGCCCTCTTGGCTAGCTAAGATTAATGGCACGACCCTGCTCCATGAAAGCTTTCACTAAATACTCAGAACTCAGAAGAACTTACGGGGATATGAACCTGGAAAACCAAATAGCCCAATCTGGAACAGATGAAACAAAGACAAAACACAAATGCCAATGTGTTTACCTAGAGGCCAGGGCAGTTATATATATGTGTAGTACAGTAACATGGGTAAGTAGCATAAAAACAAAAGTACAAAATTCCGGCCCCCGCCCATGAAGAACCTCAACTTTTGCGCTGCGAATATGCCTGTTTTCAAGGAATCAAACTGCGCATGGACGCAGACATGAACCTGGAATTCATGGGATTATTTCTACGCCTGAAATTTTTGTTGTTAGTAGTACAGAAAAACAATACATTTGAGCATACGAGGATGGCTAGAGAGCTCCTGGAAGGATGGATTTCCAGGGCTTTCAAGCTTATTGGTCCAGGAAAACGGGTCACACGTTAGAAAAACAAGTCACGTAGCAATGGAAATCGGATCTATATCATAGACACGTTGGACTTAGAGCAGGGCGATGTTGTCTTTGGCTAAGACCTAAACTAGCTTAGTTATATATATTTATAATATATATCTATAAATTGGCCGATAGAATCTTATAAGATTACAAGTAAAAAGTTCTTTGAGTAAAAAATTTC
>MNCI01013872.1:0-11290 GCA_015680685.1 Gnetum montanum | reverse complement strand
TGCACTCAGAGTAAAAAAAATAGTTGGTGCACCCAACTCATTTATCAAATCAAACATCTGTGCTTTGCATTTTCTCCAGTATGAAGGCATTCCTTGTATCGTTGTTCCAAATCTCATCAAATTAGCAACAAAATTATCTGATGGTGCATTTTGTAGTCCTTCACGTAATTTTTGGATTGTCAATGGTGCCTCTGTAATATTTTTTTTGAAGAATACCGATGTTGATTTCAGTGCACGATGTCTCATTATCATATTATAAATGTGATACCTGAAAAAAATGAAAATAAAATTCCTATGTAATTAGTTCATAAGATGTCAAAAACATGAATACTATTTAGCAATGTAAATGTAATTAATTTTTGATACCTAAATCGTTTATGACGTCTAAATCTACCATCCTTATATCGAAGTAGATGTCTAGCATATTCATGTAACATGACATCCTTGGACCTTCTTGTAAGGAAGTCACATTTTCCACGTGGAAACAACATTGGAAATAACATTGGAAACATTCCAACTATGTTGAACTCATTGATGGGTGACTCTGAAAGTATTGGCCATTGTGCATAATCTGAACTTTCAACAGTTGGATTTTCTAACCAAGTTCTTTCCAGATCAAGTTCTTTCCCTAGAAGAACTAGACGCGATGCTATTGATGATGTGTGTCTAATAATATTTTCCTCCTTTAAATCAACCAAAGGACCATCAAACTGTAATCTCATCTCACCATCCTCCTCAGACAATCTAATATAACGAATCCTTTCAAAAACATTAACATCTCCTGTATCACTGACATCACCCAAAGCATGCTCATCTATTTCTACATCCTGATAGAATGGATCATTCTGTTTCTTATACAATTAGGCAGCATACACACGCTTTTTATTTACAAAAAAGTTATAGGTTGTTTCAATTTGATCAACCCGTCTTAGTATTAGCATTGGAATTTCATGAATCCTCAAAGGTAGCCTAGTTGCAATTTCAGATACATCTTGCATAAAACTGATGGTATGTCCTTTATATTGTAATTGACCTCCAATAGCATGCATAACTTGTAAAATAGGATTAATTTGTGATATAAGCATTTCTTCAACTTCTAATAGTTTTGATAAGATTATTAGCTGGGGTTCTGGATCCATATCATTATCAGCAAAAAAAACACTTAATCTCTTCACCATCGTGATTCAAGATCACCATTACTTTTTCATTTGCACACCTTGCACATGTTGGACCAAATCTTTGTACAGGTTTCATTAACATACTCAAAAAACTTTCATTGCAAATACCACATGATCGAGGAATACTAAACTTATCAAGCTCGCTTTAAAATCTTGTTATTGCATGCATTATTTCTATATTTGACTTATGAAGATTTGGATAAGATACCTGATTGTTCGTATGTTCAGAAGATATTTGTTGATGTTCCATTCGCAATCTTGGTTGATCTTGTTCCTGACTAAGTCTTGCAACTAAATCTAACATTTCTGCCACTTCTTCTTGTCTTTTTCGTTGTCTAAAATGCCCTTGTGCACGTCTTTGTTCTATAGTAACAATCTCTATAGGATTTATAAGTAATTCATCTTCGACCATCAAATCACCATGACCTCGTCCACGACCACGACCATGACCACATCCTATATCTGAAATAACTTCTTGATGCAATCGAGGCTGATGAACATTTTCATCATTAGGAATGACTGCTAAGTGATTTTCTTGTTCATCTATGCGTTCTTGTCCTTATCCACGTCCACGTCCATGACCTCTTCCTCATCCTTGTCTGTGAGCCCTTCCATTCTGTGAAATATTATTATACAAAGTGACCTAATATGTTTAGCTTTTTTAAATCAAACATTAAATGAATTTCATCCAAAATAAAAATAAAATTTCATCTACAAACCTCACTTCCTTCCACCTGTTGTTGCTGCATTTTTGCTCAACGCGTTCTTTGACGTAAGCAATATTGTTCCATTCTTTGCAACTCCAAAGGATCTCCTCGTTCCCAAGCTTTTCTTCTTTGATCTTTGAGACATTTTTATCTCGCTCGGTTTAATGGCTGCCAAAGATCCTGCAGCAAAGAAAAAACTGTGAAGAGGGGAGGCTACGTCTTTGACAGATCTGTTGATCATGGTCATAGCAGAGGCCGCGGTTCTAACACGGGTTTCAGCCGCAGCGTTATGCACAAAGTTGGGTTACCGAAATGGCTTGTCTGGAATTTTAAATACACATTAGCGTTATTCACAAAGTTACGTTACCGAAATAGCCTATCTCCAATTTTACATGTCAGCATTTTTCACAAAGTTGTAGTACCAAAATAGCCTATATGGAATTTTACACGTTAGCATTACATGTCAGCGTTGCGCAAAAAGTTGTGTTACCGAAATGGGCCGTGGGAAAGTCAACGTTGGTCAGCGTTATGCACAAAATATTAGCGTTACCGATTTCTGACTGGTAATGGCCTATCGGCCAAATAAATAAATAAATAAATATACCCATAAAAAAGTTGAAAAATAAAAATTAACAAAACTACATATGTTTAAATGTCTTTTGACTACTTGAATGCACTGCACTTCACCACATCTCCAAAGCTTTCCATAATTCAATATTACCTACGAAGCTATGCTAATAAGATCTATAACCTAGGTTTCTAGGTAAGAATCTAACTATTTCCTAGACTAATATCTCATTTTCTTATTCATATAGAATTCACGTGGAGTCGTGAATATTTTGGGAAGGAATCTTGTTTAGCTAGCATCAAATATTACTCTTTCAACATCATACATTTAATCAATCTCAAGACTATGAAAGATACAAAGGTCAACAATTTATATTGAAATATAAAATGAATTTTTACTTGACACAATTTTATATAAACCTCTTTTGCTGCAATTGCACTCAAAGCTTGAGCTAAGTCCTTGTTACATAACAACTATGCACCTTACCATTGACCCAAATCATGTCTCGTGTGTAATATTGAACTCTGAACTAAATTTATTATGTCTCTATAGGCCCAAATAATCTACTAAACAAATAAAAAAGGATCATAACCTAAAACCTAAATGATCACCCCACCAAGGAAGATCCCAAAAGACTTAGTAGATGATTGAAAACCTTACCTCTTTTATAGTAGTTGTGCCTAGGGTCAAACATACCTTCTATCTTAAGAAATAAGAAACCTTATTATCCTTTGAAATGATCTATTAGATACATTAACCTATGCAAAATACATCAATAGTAACAAATTTAGAGTACAATATTATAATCGTAAGGTATTAAATTATTAGTAAAACTCTTATTTTGGAAATTCCATGTTATGGATTTTATTACAATGGTAGAACTAAGTTATAAGAGTTCTACTTTATGTTTCATGTTGGATATATATCTAGGGATTAAATATAGTCATTAAGCAAGTGTCATAAAATAATGGGGAAAACCCTTATTTCTTCATTCTCAAAGCAATGTTTTAACTCAATTTCAAACCAAAGCAATGCTTTAACCTAGATTTCGAAAACCACATTATATAACAATGAGTAGAAAATATTTTTTTAAAAATTTCAATGGCCAAAGAATATGATCCCTAATTCTTTCTTCATCAATGAAAATATTCATAATATAAAAAATAATGTAGAAATTTTGTTCTTGATTTAAGGGTAAGAGCAGAAATAGTCAAGATTTTACTATCTCAATCAACCATGCTAGGGCTTATTTTTCTAGAAATTGAATGAGTAGAACATTTACAATTGTTGAAAAAAACTATTCTAAAATTTTTACTCACGTCAACTAAGACCCTCTTTGATACATTAGGCTACACAAGTTTTATAATTCCTTTTATGATATTGCTAAATATTTATATTTACTTCTTTCTACTTTGATAGGTATTACAACCAAAAGACTTTTTACTAGCCATGGGCATTTTTTTAACATTAAATCATCAAAACCATCAATTAATTTTTTTTGTATTTTATTAATTTCCAACTTCCTAACATAGACTTCATCAAATCTTCAATGATGTTAACATGAGAACCAAGGTAAGCGATTAAACCTCACTAATTAACTCATGTAAGAGTCAAACTTAAAAGTAGTGTTTAAAATGGTATTAAGGCAACTAGTCATGATAATGAGATTTTAGCTTTGAGGTAAGAGTCTTAGCATGGTAATCCCATATCATAAGTTAATTCTAACATGTAAATAAAAATTGAGTTTTAGTTTTAATTTTATTGAGCCACTGTAACTTTTTAAAAATAATTTTTATATTAGATACTTGATATATAATATTTTTCGTAGGAAATAATTTCTAACTATTTTTCAATTGTTCATTACCTTTTTACATAACTATATCCAAATTTTTTAATATTAGCTTATTGGTAAGAGTTTTGGCTAGGGAAACTTACATTACAAGTTTAATTCCATTAGGCTACACCAAGTTATGTTTAAAAAGTTCTATAAAATAAAATTTGAAACTCATTTAAAAAATCCAAAAGGTCTTAATGGACATAAATAAATTCAATTTTAGTTTTAATTTTGGTTAAAAATTATATTAGGTCATACAAGATTTCTTGTTTCAAATACATTATCTTTTGGCATTGGATGACATGCAATGTATGCACATCTATTTTAAATAGTTTCCATCATAAATTATTGAACTATGAAATTGAACATAGAATTGAAATTGAGGCTTTATTACATTCAAAGACCAAAAGGAACTATTGGATAGAGATTACACTTGTGCCATAAAATTAAATAGCAACTCAACAAAGTCGTTAACTAACACTAGATGTAACAATAAAAGATAATATAAGCTTTTGGTTGTAATATTATATTTTAGTCTCAAATGTTTAATAGAAGGATAACTTACAAAAATATGCTACTCATCCTCATTATATTTTGTACCACATAGCCTATATATGTATTATTTTCAAAATATTTACCTACATTTTGCACTTTATATTGTAAGATGATATGAACTCAATTGAAGCTTACTAATAAAAATGTGACATCTAATTAGGAGTATAGTTAATAAATAGTGAAATTTTAAGTTTAGTTAATTATCCCTTATGCATTTGAAAGAAAAGTTTTTTCTTTTTTCTTTTTTCTTTTCTTTGCCTTCTATATTTGAACATAGCTTTGTAAAGACACATTATCAAATCAACTTATGAATTCACTTTAGATTACTTTGTATCTCCTTCAATGTGATATTCCAAGTTTTCAATCATTATATCCCTTGAAAACAACATCCTTGCTCTTTAGCATCTTCAAGAACTAAGGGTAAACGTATTATTACCTAGAGGCTTAATGCTCATAGCACCAAGACTAAAGTATTTTGAGTGGGTATATAAAGGTTTGAACATATATCCTACAACCTAAGGAATAAGCACATTACCATCACTTAAATTAGTGATCCCTTGTGTCTTTAAGAACCACTTTTAAAAATTTCATTTATTTTATTTTTACTTGTTTTTAAGTATAAGTAATAAACTAGCAAATAGCTTATGCTTCTAGAGAAAGTAGATTACACTCTAACAAAAGCATTGAATAAGGTATTTGAACTTTTAACTTTAATTCATTAAGTAAAATATCATCTGTACTCTTTTAGTAGTCTTGAACAATGAGGTATTAGCCTAGTAGTAAGACTCTTGATTTGAAACCTCTAAAACATGGATTTGATTCTCATGGGTAATGCTAAGTTATAAGGTTCTAACTAGATTATATATCTTGGGGGTGTATCTATGTTACAATTATTTTAGGGTTCCAATACCTCCCCTTATTTTAATAGCCTTTCAAACTTTTGTGTGAATGCCTAGTCTCAAAAAATATGCATTTATATAATATAATAGGATAAATAGGAAAAAGGTCGAGGTGAGGGGGCTTGTTGGAACCCTAAAATAATTGTAATATAGATACACCCTAAGATATATAACCCCATTAGGATTTTATAACTCAACATTACCTACAAGAATCAAACCCATGAATTGAGGCTTACAAAAATAAATAATTATGGAAAATATTTATTTTTGAACATTGTAGTTCTAAGCTTCAAATACCTTACATTTGGTTTTAATTGTATAGATAAATTTTAATTTTTCTAATACTATTTTCTTTATGCATTTATTCCATCTATAATTATTCAAATGTTAAAGACAAAAGTATCTAAATAGTTCATAATTCGTACATTTTGATAAGTAAATTTAGAATTATACCATGTGTTTATTCTATTTCATATTATCAATTTAGTTTCCTAAAAATTGACTTGTAAACTAAAATAAATTCAAACTTATTCTAAACTTTACATTGTATTAGACATACCTTTTTTAGAAGTAGATATTAAAGTAGCATCATATACATAAAAAAGTAGGTTTTAGTTTTAGAATGCATTTGGATTCATTAAAATACTTACAAATCACTTGCCCATGTTATGGACTACAAATGAAAAGACTCCATGAAGTCCAAAAGCCAATGTTCTAAATAATATCAGGTCATATTTGCATATTGGAATGTAGCAAATTCAATTAGACACATGAATATAAGAGTCAGAAAAAATTCAAGTGAAGACAATTTATATTTTTTGTGAAATAGGCACAAAATCCATGCAACTTCTATTTTAACAATCAAGTATTAGCTTAGTGGTAAGAATCTTGCTTTGAAAGATTCAAATCATGTATTTGATTCTAATGGGCAATGTTGAGTTATAAATTTATAATTGGACTATATATCTTTAGTTGTACCTTTATTACAATTATTTTGAGGTTCTGACACCATCCTTCCTCCTCCTCCTCCAAAGAAAATGTAATTCCTATTTTTTTTATGTCATATAAGATAAAATAGGAAAAATAATTTATTTCTCATTTTACTAGAAAATTAAGATGTAAATGTAATAATGTAATGACCCTAATCTCACATGTCTCTTGAATTTGTAACCCAAGAAAATAGACTTACTACTTCATTAGCTATACTGGCCCCATCAAATGCCTACAAATACATAGACATATTGTAATACCCTTAGCTTAGACACAATTTTCCCTTGAATGTTCTTTAATTTTAACCATTGTTATGTTGTTTGTTAAGCCTATGCATTTTGTTTAGTATCTATTTGTTAGTATAGTATGCTTATGTTATTTTGTCGAGAAGAAAGGTAATGGGGATTGAAATCTAAAAATAATTGTAATATAGATATACCCCAAGATATATAGTGTAATTAGAACATTAAAATGTCATATTACCACTAGAATTGAACCCATGACATAGAGAAGTTAATGTGTCATTATTTTAGTATGCTTATGCTATCGTTTGATTGCACTATGTACATTGTAACTACCTTATTAGGTCTATTTGAAATTTTAATTTAATTTATTCAATTTTATCTATTTTATATGCATATTTATTTTTCAAAATTAATTATTTTTAAAGTAATCATTTTTTCATAGCCCCATTTAATGATTTTTTGAGTAGAAAGGTATTTAGTAGTAGACAGGTAATTGGCACATGAGGTAGTACATTGAGCTTATGGTATGCTTCATTTCTATGTCTATGATTTTCTTTATGATTCCTTTAAAAGTAGTTAATTTTAGAAAGTGATTTGTGGTAGTACCTTAGTTAGTGATGTTGGACCTTAGACCCTTTGTTAGTAATTGGGAACAGACATAGCTATTAGTTAGCTCATAAGGGATATCCCATTAGAGTAGAATTGGGTATGATTTCATGTTAGTATATTAGTTTTGCTAACTTTATATGTTCTAGGTTAGTTGTATATTCTTTTTAATTTTAGTTTTTTCCATTACACCTATCCATTGGTTGAACCATGACATGTCTTTATAAGCATAAATACTTAGCAACTCTTCCATTAGAAACTATACATTTCCTTGACTAATATCTAGGAGATTGAGACAGAGAGGAAGATTTTATTGAATATGAGAGAAACCTCATTTAAGCTTGCCTAATATCTAGAACTATTGTAAGCTTTTTACTTTGAAATCTCATTGTAGGATTTACTTGGACTTAATTGTTGATCATTAACATCACTTAGAATTTGGAGCCTATTCTAGAGATTTCAGCCACATGAGGATTTTTATCTATATAATTGCTAATCAAGTAGAGAAATTTATTTCAATTCTTATCTTTTGGATTTTCAATTATTTGGTTATGTGCAATTTTTCTTTACTTTAGTTTAGTTTCTTCAATAACTATTTGATGAAATGTTTGAGGAATTTCCTTTACTAGATCTAATTTTTTAATATATGTTTCTCTAATTTTAGACTTTAATATTGATTTTATCGTGGTTTGTGCTTTTCATCTTGAAATTAGCTTCATTAGGTTTGTTTTGATTTTATTTTACCTTTGTTAAATTTTTTAGATGTAGAACTAGGGTTTTCTACTCTTTTCATATTTTTCAGATTCAAGATAATGCCAAATGATGATGAAGGATATAGAAAAGTTATGTCAAAGCTAATTAGAATGTATCATTTTCGATACATTCATATCCATCACTACCATGTCACATGTTTTTAATGAAGGTCATAATGAATTGTAATACTATCATTTAATAGATCTTAAAATATGCATAAAATTTTGGAAAGTAACTCTAATTTTAGTAGATCGTGAAAATTGTAAAAATTGCCAAAGGCATATTTCCTAGGGTTGTCTAACATGAAAGAAAATTAGAAACCTTAATTGATTATATTATAAAAATTTAATCTATGTAAAATATCCCTTAGCTTTTGGGATCTTACATATTAGTTCTTTCATTAACTTTATTAGATGTCCTAGAGGATAGAATATTTAGTGAATTGGATACTTGTTAGGTAGGAAAATATTTGTTTGACATAAATATCTATTTTGGACGAGATGAAATTTTCCGCTACCTAGGATTTTGGGTTTTTTTATATTTATAAATAATTATTGGTTGTTATGTGAGGCATCTCTTGATGAGATTTAATTTTGGTTCATGAAGCTAGGATAAATGGAGTTTTGTTAGTTTTTTTTAAAGGAACCTTGAAATTTCATTAAATATTTTGCTCTATATGGTAGTGAATTCTATGCCCCATTGGCCTTTAAAGAATGGAGTATGATTGGGAAAGTGAGTTGGAGTCTTTGGGCTTCTCACCCTTGTAGATGATAGAAATTAATATAGTATTTTAGTTGACATTGATACCAAATTTTAGAAATAATAAATAATTCCAACTAGCATATTTTGGTTTTAGATTTTTAATTTTGTAAAATCTTATTATGCACAATGAGTACACATGTTAACTTTGACATATTGAAATTAAGAGAGTACTAGCTTTTACAAAATTAAGTGATAGGTGATGTTGGGTTTCCTTTTGGTTTATTTGATAATAATTTCTAATTTGATTATTGGATATTATTTAATCTTTGTATGTTCTATATATTCGAATGTATGCCATTAGCTCTCTAGATGAAACTAAACCTATGCATGACTACCCAACTACCCAATGCCTAATTCCAAAATCTTTAAGTATTTGTAGTTTACTTTTTTAATTAGTCTTTGTATTAAATTTTCCTTTTGTTTTTTCCTCTAAGGTGATTTAGATAGTTGTGATCATGAGATAGATGCAGAATAGGATTCTTAGAATAAATTTTTATGCATTTTATATTATTTTTTTAAAGTTAGAAGACGACTATATTTTTCTATGTTGTAATCTTGAACTAGTAACCTTTTACTATATACTATCCTTTGGTTGGTTATGTGGACTTTATACTTGTCTTTCATGTAAACCTAACTTTGTTTTTATTACTTATTTGAGTAGCATTATTATTTAATTCTTTTTTTGACATCTTTTTAACATTAGAGCCAAATACCTTGACAATATTTGACTATATTTATCATGTAAATCATTTTGTTGTTATTGTATTTTGATTATTATAGCTTTTGGCCTTGGTAGTAGGTCTTTGAACTATTATTTCAGAGTGTATAGGTTATATTTATATATAAGGGTCTATTGACATTGTATATTTATTTCTCTATCTTTTGTTCAAAATTTTTATGCCCCTATGCACCTATTTTAAGGATTTCTAAAATTTTTCCTATTAAATTTTATAGTCATATATCAAATTTTAATTAGATGTATTTTATTTTTATAATTCATACATTTCTAGTGTGAGCTTGGTTAGTGGGGTGTTACATTTTGGTATCAAAGCTAAACTTTTGATATAATTGTTATATATATGATGTAGAGAGAGAACCAAGAAGAGCAAATGAGATCTTCAATAGAGAAAATTGTAAACAATCTAACAAAAAAAACCCCATAAAATGACTTCATGTAAGAAATCTTAAACTATTTGAAGAGTCAACTTTTGTTAAATATAATGAATGATATGAAAAACAATAACAATTTAACATATTATGATAGGAGACCCATTAGACTAGTGCTCATGAAACAATTAAAGCAATTAAACCTATCAACTTTTGATGAAGCAAAAAACCTTATAACATATTTGGAGTGGTCATGTGAAGTAGAAAAACCTTTCAAACTTATGTGTTGTGATATGGTATAACAAAACCATTTGGTTATCTATCAACTTAAGGATGTAGCCCTAACGACTAACCAATAGTATAAGAAGAATGAACATCATAAGAACACAAGAGAAAGAGAAAGGATCTATGCTTTGATAGATGAACCCATTAATAAATAATCCAATATAGTCATGGACATAATAGGTACCATTGATGCATCTTCATTCTTAAGATTCTTTGACCTTACTGCTAATTACTCTTTTATGAATTCTAGTATTGTGATCTAACTATAGATTAAGCCTACATTCATGTACTCTTCTCTAGTAATTTAGATAGATAACTCCCTTAGTATAGTATTCACACAGATATTTCCTTTAACTAAAGTGGAGATTCAATAATATTGGTGTTACAACAATATCATGGTGATGAGGCTTGAAGCATACAATGTAATTCTTAGGATAGATTGACTAGATAAATATGAAGGATCTTTTTATTGTAGGAACAAGATCCTCATACTTATATGACCTAGTGGGAAAAAAGGTACAACCCAAACAAGTAAAACAAAATTCAATGCAACTTAGCGACAGGTAAGGAGTTTAAACAACTATTTAGATAAGACCATATTCTTTATGTGATTTTAGTGTATGATGAATCTAAGAAAGATGTTAAATAGATTTTAGTAGTTTAAGAGTTTATGGATGTATTCAACAAGGAACTTCCTAAGATACCTATTAATAGAGAGATTGTGTTTTAGATCACACTAAACCCTAGAACTCAACCAATTTTCAAGGTGTCTCATAGGCTATTTCTAATGAAACTTATATA
>MNCI01013865.1:766725-956057 GCA_015680685.1 Gnetum montanum | reverse complement strand
CAGATCCTGGAATACGCTACTGGGTTACCAAGTAGTCCAATGCTTGTAATCAAGTCGTACTCATGCGTTGCGACGAGCAGCTGATTCCTTGATTAGCTGTACACATCCGTAGATGCTCGTAATTAAGTCGTACTCGTGCGCACTAGGAAAGCAGTAAATAACAATAAAATAAAACCATGTACTGCAAGGTTTATCCAATCAAGTTCATCTTTATTTCCGTATACAACTTGTGTTCAAGTTACAAAGTTACTCGAATAAAGAGCCGTTCACTCTAGGACTCCTACTGCGGGCACATGGGAAAAATTCTAATTCTGGAGTGATCAATCTGCCAGAGCTTCGCTACTTCTAGCGAGGATTGGGAAATGAAGGGAGTGCCACCTCTTATTTATAGATTTGGCAGCGGACCGCGATATCGAGTACGCGATATCATAGGGAAAGACGCGATATCGCGTACACGATATCGCAGGGGATGCGATATCGCGGCTCTGTGCATGTCGCATCTCATCAGATGAGCACTCCATGATCAAATAGGTTTAAAAAGCATAAAAATTCAGTGATAATGGTTAAGTTATGGCTTGGGAAAGCTAGGAGGTTAGATTTGGGATTAGAGAAGAAAATTCGAAAAATGTCCCCTGTGTGTAAATGAAAAATGATGAGAAAATTGGCTAAGTCCCCACATATATATAGGTTTTGTACAACCTAATATCAGGGATCCAATATCAATGTGGACCCAATATTAGAGCCTAAAAAATTTACACTTTTCATAAGAATTTGATGGGAAAAATTGATTCTTTTATATATTTGGAAGGTTTTAAGATTTCTCAGAGATTTTGGATGATGGGGATATGCATCTGTTGGTAAAAAATTCATCATTGGAAATTCATAGAGAAGGAATATCGAGCTAGAAAAGTTCATAAGATGGATAATAAGGGTAATGAAGTCATGTAGTAAGAATAGATAGTTTAAATGATATGGGAAGTGTTTATTAACATCTATCAATGTTGGAAGGTTTAAGATGATGTGGAATTTCTTGACAGGTATAAGATACAACTATTATACAAGTGGGTCCTTCCTAAAGTAGGCTCTAGCCCTTAATGCCCATGTATAACCACACCTAAAGTGTCCTTAGGTACTTAAGGAGTTGAATGTAATGCATACTAGTTTAGCAAAACACACATGTTAGTACCACCAAATTGTAAAAATAATGCTATGTTACCTAAAACCACGAGTTATGACTATTCAAATAATGAGATGAGATGGACTTAGAAGGGATTGTAGAAATTAAGATGTGAGGCATATTACCATAGGCATAATGAATTCTTATGTTTTATTAGTGGTTAAAGTAATCACTAGCCTTTGTGTCCAAGATTCAAACCAAGTCTAGACCACATTCCAATGACATCACATCTTATCATCTTTTGGGATTACAACTATAAGACTATTAATGTTGCAAGGTGTATTGTCGCTTGGCATATTTCCCGAGGAAGGAGTTTATTTATGGCAGTTTGTTTATTTTTTAGATTTTTGAGAAGTCGCCTACCTTTAGGCATGGGTAACATGTCTTTCCAGTGGAACCCCTAGAAATTTATTTTGTGCTCTTTTATTTTTATTTGTGTCAAGTTTTCAAGGCAAGACTTATTTTACTCTTATTCCCATTTTTGTTAGATCTACAAGGATATAATACAACCTTAGCAATATGATAGAACTCACAACAGTAATCCAAAAGAATCCACAATTCTCCTTGATGTCATACCCTTTTCATTGCCACTTGGTTCTTCACTTTTCTATCTAGGAATAATGATCACAAGTTAATTCTTGGTTATATGATAGAAAAGAATATCATTATGGCCATGGTAAGAACCTGTTATTAATGGAATGGATGGATGGATGATGTGGGCTCACTATTTAAATAATCAGTTTCTTATGACTTGATAACATAGAGAAATCTTCACTTTATTCAACTACATCTTACCTTTATTTGGAATGTGTCTTATTGGTAAGAAAAATTATTTACAAGGGGTTTAAAAACAAAGTATGAAAAAAATGAAAAAGATAGTAAGAATTGTGAAAATGTGTAAAGAATGAAAAATGTTAAATGAATGGAAAATGTCAAAGAATTAGAAGGTATATCAAAGAAAATGTCAAAAATTTAAGAAATTAAAAATATGAAAGAATAAGAAAATGTCAAAGAACATGAAAGATATTAAATAATAGTAAAAATTGTATCAAGAAGTAGGAAAAGTAAAAAGAATTGTAAAACAAAAAATGGAAAAGTATTTATTAATTTTGGAATCAAGGTATAGTGTCTCCCCCATGACTGAACGCATGGGTGAGTGTTTAGAAAATACTCCCTAGGTCTCCTAGATCATACACTTTAGGTGATTCACTTACCATCTTTATCGATTTAACTTTTCTATTATTGTCCCATTTAATTTTGATGGTAGTTGAATTTTGATTGTCTAAGTCCTTATTCTCTTTCTCTTTTAGTGTATGATTATGAGCTGTTAATTTTGTTTTTGGGTCCTTAGTTAGAGTCATTCTTCAGAATGGGAATTTATAAATGAGTTAGATTGTTCCATGCATATTTTATATGGTTGAAGGTTCTCAATTGTTGGCCATTGGATGTCTTTTGGTTTAGTGTCTCCTATTCTTTCTTTTGCACACATTTATTTTTCACTATTGTTGTGGACTGGTATGGTGATTATGTTGACATTCTAAAGGATCGGTCCACAAATGCACCCTTTTCTTTCAGTAGTAATGCATGGTATTCACTATGTGTGTATGGCCTCATGCTTATTCTCCTTAGGAATTTCAATAGATAGATCTCTGATGCTTATCTTAGCATTGATTGTGCTAAGCCATGCTCTCCCCATGATAATTGAAAATTCCTTATCAACATCTTTTACATCGATTACTAGAAAGTTTGTTGGATAAGATCACCCATAGAAAATGGTCACTACATCATCTATATGTCCCAAAGGAATGGCGAAAAACTAATTTGTAAGCTTTAAGTTGATGTTACACTCTTTCAATGGTGGTACGTTCCATGCTTGATATTTTTTGTAAGAGATCAAATTTACT
Organism: Gnetum montanum; assembly: GCA_015680685.1. Lineage (NCBI taxonomy): Eukaryota > Viridiplantae > Streptophyta > Gnetopsida > Gnetales > Gnetaceae > Gnetum > Gnetum montanum. The sequence goes on along the minus strand of MNCI01013865.1, from coordinate 952,976 downwards.
TTGGAAATTGAGTTTAGTAGAGCTTTTCATGGTAGATTTCTAGCTACTCGTAGATAAATCAAAGAAATTCCTAGATCAATTCTCTTCTTAGGGAGTGGCCCTACCTGTATCCAATTTGTAACAATTTTTGTAAGCACAACAGTTTGCATGTTTGGATTAGATGATGGTGGAAGCTTGTTGGTAGTAGGAGAATTCTTGGTAGGGGAAGTTGGTCTTGATGAAGCTCTAATTCTACTAGCCTTTTCAGGACTTGTCCTAAAGAAAGGATGTTTCTTCATTTGGCCCTTAGTGTTACTGGTAGGATTTTCTATTTGAATCTTCACTGCCCTTGTAGCTTTTCTTTGTTGTGGTTGTGATGGTAATTCACCTTGCATAGTAGGTGGTGGCATTGGTGATAAAGAATTGGAAGAGGGATTTGATGGACCAGCTACAAGAAACTATACATGACTCTAATCCATCCTTGGAGTTGTAGGTATATTGTATTCTAATGGATAGTAAGGAGAAGAAGTTTGAACTAATGTGTTTCTTGGAGATATTGGACACTGAACATAATATCCATAATGGTTTAGTTACCTGTATGGATATTGTTGCCTTGATGGTGGCATTGCCCGTTGATGAGTGGCGAGGTACCCCTACACTCAACCATACAAATATGAGCATCTCACACACGATCTGATCGAACTCCAAGGACTAAGTGCTTATGCACCCTAATGGAACACTTAAGGTTAATTAATCGTTGTCTTCCCAGACTTACTTGTATGGTCACGGTTGTATGGTTAAGTAAGCCTGAGGTGTATGATTTTTATATCTTTTATCTTTTTAACGCCTATGCTAATAGGGGAAAGGTGAAGAGACTAAATGACTAACTTTCATTAACTAAGTTCTAATTATCCTAGTACTAGTATCCATTCCCACTTGCCGCACACACCCTGAACCAGTGCAACGCTATTGGGATTACCAAACGCTATTTGTTACTGGGTTACCAAGCATTACACATGTGCTCGAAGTGGTCATATTAAATGTGCTTAACTAGGAGAGTCAAGGGTTGAGAGAGATTAATTATCTACGAGAGAATTTAAACATTTAACAGTAATTAAATCCTATTTAGCTTAGTCCACATGATGCAAGGTTTATCAGAAAGTTTATCTTTATTGCCGTACACAAATTTGTGCTTAGGTATAATTTGCTTGAATAAAGATCTATTCACTTTGAGACTCTTACTGCAAGCACATGGAAATTATTCTAACTCTGGAATGGTAAAACTGCTATAGTTTGGCTAAGGGTCTAGATCTAGATGGGGAAATAAGGGAAAGCCACCTCTTATTTATAGATCTAATGGCAGGCTGTGATATCGCGTATGCGATATCACAGGGGCAGACGCGATATCATGGCTCATCATACCCCCATGACTGAATGAAAACTCGTCCTTGAGTTCCTTACAAAATATTGGGAAGGTATGGGATTATTAACTTGAATGACACTAACGGTGAATGGGGTGACATGTGAATGGATCATCATTACAATACATGACAAACTTAGTATTCATGACAACAAGAGTGAACACTATGCACATTTGACATCCAGCCTTATTTGGCAGCTAAGAGAGAAGAGAGAAGAGAGAGAGAAAAGAAGAATTCTGTTGCTGCCGACGCCAAGATTGTGCTTTTCATTGTCCATCCATAAGCACGTCATCAATCTTGTTCCTTGCATAACTGCTTCTGCACTAGTCCATTCCAAGTGTTTCCTACAAATCCAATCCATTGTTGTATGATTGCCATCTGCACACACAACACAGTATGATATTAGCAAGGGTAAATGAATCACAATGCAGTTAATACCTTACCTTAGTGTAAGGTCCATTGGCTAATGCGGATCTAGAGATATAATACTAGTGACTACCCAAGGTGTAGGGGTTAAGAGAAAATTGAAAAAATTGAAAAAATTGGACCAGGACCCCCATGACTGAGAGCAAACCTTCGGAAGTGATAGAATGGAAAAAGATAAGGAATAAGAAAGATGGAGAAAAAGAAATAGCAACAACGTTGATAAAATGGATGTCAAAGATGGGAATGAGCAAAATAAATGGTGATTGCAGAAATGTTTAAGGGAAAGAATTTAGTGGATGCACCAAATAGGAATGCCAGTGGGTCCTCCCCAAAGTAGGCTCATGCCCTTAATGCCCTGACAATCCCACATTCAAAGAGTCCATAGGCTCTTAAAAATGTCATTTGGAAACAAGAGTTAAAGTCTTAACCACAAGAATTTACCAAAAAGAAAACGATACATCAACCAAAATATGGACTATTGATACAACCGGCAATGAGGTGAACAATGGAGGAAGAACGATGGAAAGAAGAGAATGGAATGGAGTCTCAAGAACAAGGTGATGTACAACCCCTTGTGTATTAATAGTTAATGTGAGTTGGTAGATCTCATTCCAAATCTAGCCTCAAAAAATCCACATCCAGTGACTTCGCATTAATACACTTGGCCCATCCATCCGCCTGAAGTAGCAAGAATGCTTCCACCTAAGAGTCATCACCATTTGACGAAATGAAAGAGGAGAAAGTAGGAAGCAAGAAGGGCCTTAGTTAGAGGAAACATGTTTATTTTAGTTCCATAATCAATCTTGTAGCCTAAATGATTGTTTCATCTAAGGGGTGTGCTTTGAATTCTCACTATTTTTTTTATGTTTTTGTGTGAGAACCACATCATGCAAAGACTTATTATTTTTATTTATTCATCTTCCCGATAATGGGGTAACATCAGAATGGTAAGGAAAACTTAAGAAGAAAACATCCAAGCACCTAAGAGAATGGCCAACACAAATGCATCAAATCCCCTTGAAGTCACACCCTTTCTATCCTTGAGTCCTTCTTTAGTTTGAGAAATTCCCAATCATCGATTCATTGATAGTTCTTATTATTGAGAAAGGGATCGTACAGTTCCAAGCCAAGAGAGACCATATGCATGGATGATGTGGACTCATTGCCTGTTATATCAAAAGGACCATACCAAAGCATCAACATCATAACTTAAAGGTAAAAACAAAACATTAGTAATCAATGGAATACAGTTCATACCATCATTAGGAGCACTTATTGGATGACAAACCTTAACAAAATAAACAAACACACAAAGAAATGAAAAAGTATGAACGATGTTGTAAAACAAAAACAAGAAAAGTTAAAGAAATTTGTAAAACAAAAAGGTGCAAAACAAAGAAACTTAGGGCCTTGATTGATCAGCATAGGTGGCCATCTCCCCTATGATTGAGTTGGAAGGGAGAGATCCAAAATAATGAGTGAGGTCATCCTCTCTCAAATGTGCTATTTGCATAGACTATTCTAGGTTCATGATAAGGTTTGGTTTGTTGCACACAGACTAGTATTCTCCTATTAGAGTACTCATTTGAATTTTCTAAGAGTTTCCAACTTCCCTCGATTGGTGTTTTTAGATTAAGGGTTGGAAGTTGGTGACACTCATACTCTAATGCATCTATGCTTTTGACGTGTGCACACGTTATTCCCTTAGTTAGTTCCATGCATATTAGTGGGTTGCTCTCCTGATTAGTTGTCAACCACTGGGTGTTTTTTTGTTATGTGGTTGCTACATACAGGCATCTTTGTATGTTGACTTCTTGGGCACACTGATTGCATGCAGGAAATGCTGAACATTCCTGTATGCCATCACACTCTGTATCACTATATGTGATGCATGGAACTTTCTTCTTCTCAATCTTCCTAAAAGTGTTTTCCTTAGATATTTCTAGGGAAAGATCACAGATTCCTAGGCATGCATTCATGGTACTCAACCATGCCCTTCACATTATTATTGGGAAGTCTCCTTTGTCATTGTTGACTTGTATCACTAGGAAATCAGCTGGGTATGACCAACCATACACAGTGGTAACGATGTCCTCAACTAGTCCCAAGGGAACAGTGATGGATTGGTCCGCCAGCTCTAAGCGAATATTGCTCTTCCTTAGTGGAGGCAGGTTCTAGGCTTTATACATTTCTTACGATATCAAGTTAACTCCGGAACTTGAGTCTAGAAGAGCCTTACAAGGTTCATTCCTAGTGATTTGAAGATAGATTAAAGGACTTCTAGGATCAAATAATTTCTTGGGAAGGTAGCCCTCCTTGATCTAGTCAGTGACGGTATGTGTTGAGCTCTATTTTTGATTTTAAGGGAGCTTCGAAGCCTTATTTGACAGAGGAACATTGGGGGATCAATCGTTTGTGGCTGTGAGAGCTTGTTTGGACTACTAATTCTGAAGAAAGGTCTTCTCTTTATACAATTGTCAGAACTAGTGGCGAGTTGAAGATTTATAGCTCTCATAGCATTGTGTTGCTGCGGTTGAGTGGGGAGTTCCCCTTGCATCATTGGAGCGGATGGTAGTGGAGCTATCGGTGTAAGAGTTGTAGGTGGATTTGGAGGATGGTATTTGTGTGGTGTGTCTCTCCCAGGAGAAGGAGTCCTATAATACTACCGAGCTTGGTAGTGATGTTGTGGGGTCACGTGACCAACATAGTCACTTTGAGAGATTGGCTGCTATACATAATAGCCATATGAAACCAATTGCTAGTAAGGGTATTATTGTCTTAGTGGTGGCATCCCCCATGACTGTGCGTATTGCCACTGCTGGTGTTGCTCGATAGGTTGTGGTGGAGTTCCACATGGATAATACATTAAGGGTTGGTAGAACTACCTTGGGTTACCTTGGGGATAAGGTATCCTTCTGGGTGCTTGCCGTTTATTAAGTCGTGGGTTAAGTGCATACACCCTAGACTCTTGCAGATGTGAGATTATTAGGCAACATCCTTTAGGATGGTCATACTAGCATATTTCACATCTGCCGTCATTATCCATATCAGAATCCACAACCTCTTCAGTGATAGGCATTTTACCCTTACCTTTGTTACGTGCATGGTCCAAATCCCTTTTCTTCTTTTTATCATAGTCACTACTTCACTCCTTAGACTCCTCTACGATTTTGAGAATGGTTTCAAATCTATTATCTAAGGAGTCCCACATTTGATCTACCTTACCCAACAATTTTGTTGTTAATTTTTGAAGTGGCAAGGTTTTTCTATTCACCATCTCCTCGAGTGGTGACTCTTGCTCCTGTTCACAGAATCTCACTCCCCTTTTTAGGAGGGAAGGATCACGGTTGTACTCTTCTGCACTTTCTCTCTTACATAGCTCTCCTTCTTCCTTAGCTACTTGCTCCAACAATCTATGAACCTGATGGAACCTAAGTTTTGATAATCTCCCTTGGGCATATGTTCCAAGGGTTCTCCTAGTTTCATGTCTAAGCCCATCTACGAGATGGTGTAGTTGATCCTATTGTGCATAACCATGGCCTGGGCAACGATGTAATAGTGCGTAATATCAGCCCATGGCAGCATCCAAGGGTTTGTGATTTCCCTGCTTCCATCCTTGGATTTGCTTTCACAAGTTGGACACTCGAGAGTACGTTTGATATTTATCATTAAACAGTTCTAGCATCGTACTTCATCTTTGAATGGATTCCGATTCTAAGGACTGGTACCAACTTTTTGCTTCTTTTATCAGTGTCCTTGGAAAAAACTTTAACTTTTGCCACTCATTCTCAATGTTTTGCAAGGCACATGCATCATGAAATGCTTGTAAGTGGTTCTAAGGATTAGCATTGTATCCCCCTTCAAATCGTGGGATATTATTCATGTCTAGTCTCTTGATCCTGCTATCTTTTTAGTGCCTTGTGGGTATTCTAATGGCCTCCGTGATGTCTAACATGCTTCAGGTTGCAAGTAGGGGTTATTCGTGGTCATTTCTCTCATACTTTCTGTGATGTCTACGTGGTTCCCTACTTTCCCTTCTTCCATGCCATGATTCTCTAGAATGCCCTCGTCCTTGTTCTCGACTCTTTCGTCGAGGTCTCTCATTTTGCTTATCCTTATCCTCATGGTTAGGTTCCTTATGACTGCGTCCTGATGTTGAAGGAGAGGGTGAATGTGATGATGAAGGTGAAGAAGAAGGAGAACCATTGCCATGACGATGTTTCCTACCTTCTCTTTGGTGATCCTGGCCCTGATCGTGATGACGATTAGAATGCCTGTCTTTATCATGTGTTTGTGTTCCCTCATTGAACACTTGGTGTTTGTGGGGATCAGAACTAGGGTTTTGAATCGTGGAGTGAAGGTTTTGATACACCACCTCCTCACTATCGTTAGGAGGGGGAACATCATTTCGTGGAGAACTTATTGAGATAGGTTCATCACCCTCAATTTTGCTTAGGATAGGTGGAGCGTTACAGGGTCCTTTACCCTTCAACAATGTATGGTAACTCTCCTGCTGCAAGTCCTGTTGATGTTGCGCTTTTGTGGCATGATAGCCCCTTGTGTCGTAATCACATGCAATGTACTCTGCATATAATTGTAACATGCCGATTTGTGCAAGGACATGAAGGAGCATGTTAGGGGCTGCTTTGTCTGGAGGCAATACTATGTTATCCTCCAAGTCTCTCCAACGCATTTGTTCATCTTGATGGAGAATAAAGATAAAGTCGGGTATATACTCATCGTGATGAATATATACCATACAAAATTGTTGAGGAACTAGCAGATTTTGGTTATGTGTGTTGTGCCATTAACTGTCTCTAGTGTTGTTCCTAGGTGGTGAAGTGTTATTGTGCAAAGAAGAAGACATTTTTGTCTTTCTTGGTGTGCTGTTTACCATTATCTTATTTTTCTTTTGATCAACCCTAAGGGTTCGTTCTAGCTCCCAACAATGTAAATGATTTCCTATGTTCTATGTAGCGCACAAACAACTAAGTCCCTGGCAACGGTGCCAATGATGAGTGGCAAGGTACCCCTATACTCAACCATATGAATACGAGCATCTCACGCGCGATCCGATCGAAGTCCAAGGACTAAGTGCATACGCGCCCTAATGGAACACTTAAGGTTAATCAATCGTTGTCTTCCCAGACTTGTATTGTCATAGTTGTATGGTTAAGTATGAAACACCCCAAAAATTTCGAAGTCATTCTCACTTCACCAGGCCTTACAATTCGCGCAGCAAGAGAGGAGAATGCTCTGAACTCAGGTTGGCCAGTTCGACAAATTTTCTACTTTGGGTAAAAATAGGCTCCATGGATCATCTTGCCTGTCCACCCAAGTAGTGTGCCCAACCAACAACCTATTCAGAAGCAATGCGTGGAATGGACAGCAGTGCTTAGGATGCATGAAATAGTTTGGCAAGTTTTCTAAGTCACGAAGTCTACTACGCTACTCTATGCCTTGCTATGTAGCATAGCAAGCTTCAGAAAACGATCACAGAACTTAGTGCTACGCTATGATGTGCTGCACAGTGTAGCATAGTGTAGTAAAAACTACATCGTCAGTCCCCTCTCTTGACTCCAAGTCCTTCAGCAATGTCTCCTTTCGTTAGAAAGTGGCAGACCATGTCTGCTGCTACACTATGTTGAGGTACATGGCGCAGCGAGGCATGGCAATTCTGCGAAAGTGATAGAAGGCAACTCGAAGGGCAAGATTAGCAAGTTCACAAGTTCCATAGTGCAGGAAGCAAAGTTCGTAGATTGGCAGAGTTTTCATGACTAAGGTTAGTCGCTACGCTATGCTACGCTACGTAGCGTAGCATAGCGTAGCAAGCATGCAACACACATGTAACAGAAGGCACAACAAGATGCTACGCTATGCCAAGCATGCTATGCTACGAAGCACAGCAAAGCATGTGGATGGTTGTGTGACATCAATGCACTTCACATAATTGGATCGTTGGCACACATCTCCAGACGCTGACGGCGCAATTATAGTGTGGCAGGCTTGTAGTTGCAGCATGGCAGACTCGCATTACAACAATCATGTAGGTCCAATGGTCATGCGTGGCATGTAGTTTTGTAAACCTTCTGCACCCTGATATGCATTAGCGTAAATGTGACACCCTTTTGTGGTTGTTGCGCTTGGTGCGGTGTAGATTGGTTACCTCGATGGTTCCTCGGGAGCCCTACAGAACACAAGGTCTCTGATTGCCAGTTAAATAGCTTGTCTTACGGTAGTCTTGCATGCGTTCTATACCCCATCAAGCGTGGTACAAATCGATCACTTCAACGGTCCCTCGGGGACTCGGCGAGCCACAAAGCCTATGATAGTTAGTTAACTTGCCCACCTTACGGTAGTCTTGCGTGCGCTTTGTACCCTATCGCGCACTAGCGTGAATGTGATACCCTCTCGTGGTTGTTTACGCTTTGTGTGATATAGATTGGTTGCCTCAACGGTTCCCCGAGAGCCCTGCAAGAGAGCCCCGCAAGACATAAAACCTTTTTGATTTCTGTTTGATTGCTTTCTAATTTGTTCACCCTGTTGCAAAACTACTTAGCTTACAATGGCTTTTTTAACTACTTTTGCTAATGCCTTCAACGTGGAAGTTCCCATCATAGTTCAAGGCAGTACTGGTGCCGAACAACAGTTGAACTCGACGCTGGAAACATGTTGATTCCTCAGAATCAAAAATTGGGGACCTGAGGGATTAGCCTAGCAACATGAGCGTTACCATTTCCTTTATGCAAAGGTGCAAGTAAATCTTCCCTTAGATGCACACAAACTCGAAGACAAACGTAGTTTCGGGTTTGCTTACTGCAATGGGAAGGAATTTGTTCCTACTCCTAGCCTTGCCTTACCTTTGACACAGGTAGAGCAAAGGCTTCTAGACCAACTAACCTAGTTGGCTAGGCTTAAGGAGCAACAAGACACAACGTCCAACCAAGATGATGCTTTCCAAGATGGACAGGAGGAACTAGATTTCCAATCAGACGAGGAAGATCTAACCAACCCTGTTCCTGTTCCTCCTACCTAGTCCTTCTAGGCCAAGCTGTTGTCTATCACCGTTCCCTTTGTGATTACACCTACACTTCCGGAACCCGCAATTACAACTGCTATGGGTAGCCATGCCAATCCCTCAGCATTTCGATGTCCTCTTTCGCCTGTTTCACCTGTGTCATTTGTAGCTACTATCCCTTTGCAAACCGTTCAGCAGTCTATTCCTATAGTGCATCATACGCCAATTTTGACTACCCTGCCACATGTTCATACCATGCGTACTTCACAATTGTATGCAACTTTTGATTCCATTCCTACATTCATGTTTGTTCCACCCATTGTGGTGGGCCCTGGCCCATCCACATGGTGGACCCGATTTCCTTCTTCGCCTATTTCGCAATCATCGCAGATGTCTCACTACATTTGCTCTTGAAACACCACAAAATTCTAAGCTTAGTACTTCTCCAACAAGAATCGAGCTAAGTCATGACGTTCCCCAGCATGACTAAAGCTTGAGGCCCCATAGACAGCTTCAAGCAGAGTCGGATTTAACGAAGAGCAGTTCCCTGAGACCTGTCGACAACCACGACAACATCTGTTATCAAAAATGGCAACTTCAGAGCTCAAGATACTTAGTCTTCACTAAGTGTACATTCTTAGCGTATACACCCAGTGTATACACCCAAGTATGCATTCCCAGCGTATATGCTCAGCGTATACGCCCAGCGTACACGCCCAGTGTACACGCCCAGTGTACAGTCAGCTTGTATGACTGGCGTATACGCCCGGTATGCAACCCCCGAAGACGGCATGGAAACAGCATTGCAGAGCAAGACTTTGTACGAAGCATCAACTCACACGAACAAAGCAATCATCAGATGTTGACATCATGCATTCTAGAGTTCATACGCTGAGCATGTACACCCTACATGCCCAGCATATACGCCTGACGTATACGTCTGACATATACGCCCAGCATGTACAAAGTGTACAACCAGTGTCAGGTTAAGGTCAACCGAACTGAACATCTACAGGCAGCATCTTCATGGCATCTGAATTCAAATCTGAAGGTCGAAGGTCTTCTTTTGCTTTAATCAAGTTTGTATGTCGAGGTCATACGTTCAGTGTGTATACGTTGGCGTCGAGCGTGTATACGCTGGCGTACAGTAATATACGCTGGCGTACAACGGTATACGCTAGCGTGCAACACGCTGTATACTTGTAAAATTTCATTCTTTCGCACCTGGTCAACATGCCACATGTCACCCAGCCCGAGAGTCCAACACTTCACAGCCAATCATCCTCTCTCAAAACCCAAGTCCCACGTCTAAACTTGTATAAAAACCCCAATTTTTCACTAGACTAGGGTTGACAATTTTTGAGCAAAAACCAGAGAAAAACAAAGAGACAGAGACGCTAAGAAACCAGAGCTAAAACCCTATACGCTGGACCTCGACTCTGCACTATGAGCATATAGCCTTTACGCTGTGCCTGTAGTTGAACCCATCACACAATCATCCCTGCATTCACCGGGGCTATTCGTCCGCCTTATGTCAGAGTCACAACTGCATTAGACTGGTGCATTGTAACTTTCATTTCGCAATAATATTGCTACATTTCTTTGGTAAAATCTGTTACAGTTTTTCATTCATTGTTGTATGTTTACTGCTTCTGCTCCTGTACGTTTACGCTCCGTTTTACATTTGTTACGCCGTTTACGTATAACCCAGCGTACAATACATCGGTGTACGTTTGGGGAAATCCTTGCCTGATCCGCGTGCGGATCACTCAAGGTACTCTACCTTCGTTAATTCCAGCATGCCCTCAAGCGAAGGTAGGGTCTTCTGTGCATGTCCAGAGATCTCCAGGTTTCTGTTTCATTCCAGCCGGAGACCAATGATTTCGGACGGTACAGAAAATGGCACTAGAAGGAGGGCACAAAACTGCTTAAAACTTACTGTGCTCTCATACCCATATCTTCTTAGACTCACACTACGTTGACACTAAACCCAGTTCTGAAATCCCTAGATCAGCATCCTGTTCTACAAAATTCCCAGCATCTACGCTGCTGAGTATACGTTGCATGCTCTACGCTGTAAACTCTGTCTACACTGCTGAGTATATGTTGCACGCTCTACGCTGTAGGCTCTGTCTACGCTGCTGAGTATACGTTGTAGACTCTGTCTACGCTGCTGAGTATACACTACACACTCTACGTTGTAGACTCTGTCTACACTGCTGAGTATACGCTGCACGCTCTACGCTGTAGGCTCTGTCTACGCTGCTGAGTATACGCTACACGCTCTACGTCGTAGACTGTGTCTATGCTACTGAGTATACGCTGCATGCTCTATCCTGTAGACTCTGTTTACGCTGCTCACGTATACGCTACATGCTCTACACCGTAGACTCTGTCTACGCTGCTGACGTATACGCTGCACGCTCTACACCATAGACTCTGTCTACACTGTTGACGTATACACTGCATGCTCTACATCGTATACTCTGTCTATGTTGCTGATGTATACGCTGCACGCTCTACGCTGTAGACTCTGTCTACGCTGTTGATGTACTAAGTATGCCAGTTTCATATCCCTTCACTGTGCCGTATTCTCAACTGCCCATCATGAACACTGCGAACCCCAACGCTACAACCAAGCTGGTCACAGACATCGTAGGCACCATGGTCATTCAACAACCCATGGTACAACCCATTGTGGGGCCTCGTCGGTCTCTCAGATTGCAAGGGAGGAACCCATCATTTAACATTATAACTCAAGAGCAATACAATTTCATATGTGTGAAAATGCAAGCTGGCCTAACCATGGATCAAACTGAAATGGAGGTTAGGAGATAATACGAACTCTTCCATAGGGGAGGACATGAGTTCATTCCTTCCCCATATGATATCATCCCGCTCCCAGAGCATTACTCTGAGCTCATCTCACAACTCCTTCTACAAAAGAGTCAGCCTTTAGATCAGCCTGTGGTAAATCCTCAATTAGAAGAGGAGGATGATTTCACAGCCCAATCCAAGCATGAAGATTCATACCATACTCTTAGTCCGCAAACCTATGCAAACCTGTTGTTTCATCCAGCCACAAGAGAAATTATGTCCCTTCAACCATTTAAATTCACTCAAGCACAAATACTTCCCCTTACTATTCCCCCTGTTGCAATAGTAGCCCCATTCTCGCAAATACAACCTCCTTAAAATAATGTAGGAGTAACCTTCCCACCCCGAGTGATCGGGATGCCACATGTGATACCAGCTTCTACGTCCGCTCATTATATTCCTCGGATTCAAACCCAAGGAGCCCCTTTCACCACTATAACTCAACCAGTTCAGAGTGCCCCTATGCAAAGCATGACTGGCCAATGGGTAGAGATTGGTGCTCAACAGCATCAATCCCTTCACTATAACATACTACCTTACACAATTGTACCAGCTAACATCCCTCAAGGACAACCACAACAACAACAATCCCTTGCCTACAATGTGCCGCCCCTGGTACCACCCACCACAAATATTCTGTAAACATAGCCTTCAACTACATAACTTTCTTCCTTCCAGCCCACTGTCCAACAATCTAACCTGTATACTGTACAACATCCTCAACCTACTATCTCTCCTAGTGCCCAAGACTGGGATGACGCTAAAAAGCTAATGCAGGAGCTAATCGACGAGGTCAAATGCCTCAAGACAGCTGCCGATGGAGAGCTCAAGGTAGTGGACTTCTATCACGATGACCCCATCAGCTCTTCGGTTCCGCCTCTAACGTTACCCAAGGGTGTATCTTTACCCATGCTGACTAAATACAATAGGGAGATAGACCCCAACGCCCACCTCATAACGTTTAGACTAGAATGCGCGCTACTTCAGGCATGGCCACATGCCATTCTATGGGTGTTCCTGATGTCCCTTGCAGGGAAAGCGCTTGATTGGTATCGGGCCTTGCCACGAAACTCAATATCTTCTTTGGAAGATTTGCTACATCAATTCGTCACTAGGTTCAAGTATAACTTGAAGCCTAAAGCAACACTTGATAGCCTCATACAGGTTAAGCAAGCACCCCTTGAACCTGTCCAAAAATTCATCCAATGGTGGAGTGCTGCTCTCAATGAACTCCACGAGCCGATCCCAGAGACGTATCTCCTCACCATCCTAAAAGGGGCTGTCAACGATATTGTCAAATCCAAACTATATTATCTCAATGGACGCACTCTGAGTCAAGCATTTGTACAGATCAAGAACATAGAGGAGGCAGCATAAAATAGCCATGATCTTGCATATTCAGCCTTTAAGAATCAACATAGTAAGAAAGATAAAGAAAAGGTTAAAACAACTATAGTAGCAGTAGCAGAAACACAACAAGCAAATGTGGGGCAACAAGGCAAACCACTTGTTGCCCTTACGAATTATGCTAAACCCACTCCCACAACCGCATCAAAATCATCCGCATCACAAAACCCAACACCAGGTCATACGAGAAACTTCGAGAGGAAGGACCCCTCCCAATACACACCACTACCCATGAAGCCATCGCAACTATTCGACCAACTCTTGAAAGCCGAATTGATGAAACATAAACAGTTGTCCCCTGTAGCGATCCAAAGACATGATCGGTTCTGTCAATTGATTCAGAATCCAAGCCTAGCAACGCCAGATGAGCCCCCAGTACCAAAAGGCTTTAGAATGGACCATTTTTGTGATTATCATCAATGTAATGTGCATGGCACTGATTATTGTTTCACCCTAAAACAAGACATGCAACAGATGATAGATGGAGGTCAAATCACTTTTGATGAAGCCAACCCAGTCCAACCACAAAACTAGGACATGGGCGTATATAAAGACCCTCTAAATACTAAAGAAGCGTCATATGTAATTAATACCATCTACTTCGATAATGAACTAGAAACACCTAGGATTAACACCATCCTCTCTGATCACGAGCAGCGGGTACCTAAGAAACCATTTGTAGTGCACATTCCTCCCACTGTACAAACACCTATGCCTCAACCATCATATTCCCCACAGAAACCTTATGTCATCCGAATTCCCCCCGCCGTAACAACTTCCATCACACCAACATGCAAAATACCATACGTGGTATGCGTACCTCCCGCTACTGCTACCGCAAACACACAAACACCTCCTATTCGGCCCTCCCCCTACGTAGTCCGAGTACCACTTGCGGTCGCAACAGCGGAGGTACAACCTCCAGCTAGGCAAACTCCATACATCGTTAGGACACCCGAACGTCCTGGTGACCACCAGTCCTCCACTTCGCAAACACAGAATAAACTGAGTCCCTATGTCATCAAGGTGCCCAGCCAGCCTGGCACTCAACTGCATGCAACCGTCCAACCACAACCCTGCCCTACTCCATACGTAGTACAAGTTCCAAAGCAACCTAAGGTCCCAAAACCAACTGCACCCCCACACCACACATGAGAATGCCTAGCAGACAAGCTTACACGCGAACGCTTAGAGAAGGAGTGCCAACGACTAGCCTTAGGATTTCCCAAACCTACCCCGCTAAATGCAATACCCGTGACACCACCTAACAATAAACTAAACACAGGTTATGAGGGTGAATCATCCGAAAAACATGATACGCCCAAATCAACAATTCTGGGTAAAAATGACAAACCAACTATGCATGAAATAAAACTGTTAGGCCCAATGGACCAAATCACTGCCGACAAACATACGCCCAATAGTAGAGATCTAGCAACAGCTCTTACACAAGTTACGCAGGTGCTTAAACAAAAAAACACTTCACTGAGCTTATACGACCTAGTGTTAACATCTCAAACCCATCGCGAAGCTCTAGTGTGCATGTTGACATCCATCCCAGTAGGTGAAGACTTGCCTCCAAATGAACCTTCAATTCATGCGGTAATGTACTTGCCTCAAGAGTCAACTCCTAAGCCATTAAGTTTCCACAATGACAACATCAAAGTGGATGAGAAAACGGGAGAGGTAACAATAGCACCTATGTTCATAACGATATGAATAAATCAATTCAAGATACATAGGGTCCACGTTGATGATAGAGCCGCTACAAATGTAGTACCCTATCCCATTGTCGAACAATTGGGGCTTACAGAGTTAATTAAACCAACCGCCACCATGTGTTTGAAATCGTTCAGCGGATCCCGCGTGATAGTCAAAGGCACCGTGACTTTAGACTTTATAGCAGGGGATCAATTCCCCACATCCGTCGACTTTGTGGTAATCGATGAAGTGCCAGGGTTCAACCTAATATTGGGAAGGCCTTGGTTAGCCCAAATGAAAGCAGTCTCTTCCCCCATACACCAAGAAATTACCTTATGAAGGTGGCGAAATCGTTATATACGGAGAGGCTTCTACACCTACCATCTCATCGTATATAGATACAGACCAAGGCTTGGAGGTTAAGCTCGAAGAGCCTAAACAAGATGATGCAGACAAACAACAAAGATGTACGCAACCAGTGGGTGATAATCTCTTAGACACAAAAGAAAATCTACCCAAAACAAAAATACCCAGGCTTGAAATCGTACATACATAGCCTCACTTAGAAACTACAACTGACACGGAAACCACGATACATGAAGAAGTGCCAAAAAGCACCAACGTGGGAACTATTCCATTAGATGTCCCTTGGGCTGAATTACCATTCAACGTGATTAGCGAAGGAGACGCTGAATATAGAATCATACCCGTTAACGCTACTCCTAACATTAAAATGAGAAAAATCAAAAAACTACTAAACCAATAAATGACATTCAAGTCCGGAACGACATTAAACTATCATGTTTGCAATGACATAAAACTAACCACGATCAAAAATGGTTGGTCTACCAAGAAATCAACCCTTGTCACTTGAAACTTCCCTCACTTACGCATGGCCCGAAATGGCCTTAAACTAGTGCATGTGGCCTGAAATGGCCTTAAACTAGATCATCTACCTACATTTTGTTTTTCTCCCAAATTCCAGTTCATTGTTCGAATTTACGCTTACATTGTCGTGTTGTCAATAACAATTTTCGCAATTATCCTTCGCTTATAATTACATTCGTGCACTACACTTAAACTACAAAAAAAACCAAAACATTTTACATTGCCATGTCGTGTTTACATTTAAACTAAAAATCCACAACAAAAAATATATGTAGAAATATATATATACATGTAATTATATACAAGTACAAGAGTTAACTGATTTTATTAATTCAATTTATGACTCACGTAAAAATGTGAGCCCGAATAATTTCAAAGCAAAAATTAAACATCAGGGACGGGAGGGTCATCCCCTTTAGACCCACCAGCATCATGAGTCCCTACTCCATTGGGGCCAGCTTCTTGAACATCTTCGTCGCTATGACCCTGTAAAATACAAAAGAGATAATCAACACAAGAACAAAGGAGAAAAATCCCAAACATTACTCAGCGAATGAATTTCATGGCAACAAAATGCTTACCGAAGGGGACCCCCCTAAACCGAATTCCAGTTGACGGAGAATTTCCTCCTCTGAGACGTTAGCCCAGTCGGTCCCATCAAGGCCTAGATCGATGTTTGCCAAGGCCTTACCCTTATCAACAGCCGACCATGTAGGACGTTTCAAGGGGAATTCACCTATAGAGACCTCCCCAGAAGCGGTCGTAATTATCCTAGTAGGCGATTCCATCTCAACAGTTGTATTCTTAGCAAAGGTATAAAATGCAAAGCGTAGACCCAGACCCTCTACAAACATTTCAAGCTGATGCTTTTCTATGGATACTTCCTTCAATGATTTGTTGTAATGGTTCTTGTGGTTCTTCTCATCTTGACCCCACTTACGCACCTTGGAAGTGAAAGCCTTCCAATCCTGGCACTTGAGGTTTAGTAGATCTACCTGGGCCTTACGATCTGCTAGTTTTCGGGTCAGTGACGCGTTGCGATTGAGTAGGTTCCAATATATAGTATAAGTGATCTCATAGGTTCGTCGAGAATGATCACCTGTTAATCTAGTTGAGGCGAACTCATACCGAGCCTTGAGATCATCACGTTCAACTGATAACTCAGAAACTTCTTTTTCCTTTGCTTGGATTTGCAACCATAACTGTTCGATGGAATGCCTATAGGTCCAAAGCGATTTGGCGTTATGTACAAGACCTTCCGCCACCTCGTCATATACTGGCCTTGGTATATGTTCAACTTCTTGGGGTAATGTAGGCAAACTTTCAATGTTAATGGTCTCAGATGGATCCCACTTCAGCTTGGCACCTACGCACACAAAAAGAACAGGCATTAAACATTAGACGACAAAAAAGGGATGTGAAACTCGAAAGTTGTAAAAGACTCGAAACATTTGTACCTATCTTAGGGTGAGCTTCCTAAATACGTTCGACCACCTCGTCGACGATACTGGTCATGAAATCCATTTTACTTGGCATCTTGGTCCAAGAAAATGTTCTACGAGTACGAGGTGGACTAGCCTCAGGGGGCATTTCAGGGGGAGCCACCTTCATAGGCACTTCCAACCGCATCGTAGAAATTATCCTACGTTCGTCTAGAAGGGATAAAAATATAAAAGTAAAACACCATAGAAACAATGATTCACAAAGCAACACAATAAAACAAAAGGAAATATACCATGTTCTCTATCCCCTTCCGGGTTTGGAGGGTCACCAAGGTTCAATCTTCCCTTAAGGAAGCTACTGAACATTTCATCAACACCACCCTGGTCATCGACCAGTTCTGTCTCCATGGTGTCTTCTGCTAGCTCCTCCGTCCCTTCTACCTGATCCTTGCCAACCTCTTCCTCCTTAATTATTAAGTCCATCATAGCTTCTTCCTCCTTGATAATGGTCTCTAACTCCTGTCTCCTCACTTCTCGAGTCAAGTCTGAAGGCATTAGTTGCATGTAAGCGGTCAAAATGAAAATTATGAATAAGATGAAAAGGATAATGCAATAAGTGCGTCAAGCTAACTTACCTTGAATAGGCATTTTGAACCGTATTCGCTTCACCCTTGACTCTTCCACATTTGAGGCCACCTCTGTTGAGCGTTCACGCTTCAGGAGCTTCGACTTGGCTTTTCCAATGGTCTCCTTGATGACACGTTTAGTTCTCTTTGCAGTATAGGGCACATCGTCTAGTTCCAACCCCACACTTCTGGTGTATGGATTGAAGTACCAGATGACACTTTTGTCGTGATGGACACAGATTCATCAATCCCCTCAAGTGCATCTTGGGATTCAGCTATCTCGAACAAATGATTAATTCACGGGCGAGATAATTGAGTACGATCTCGTAGAACATATGTATTATCCGCATGAACCACTAGAAACTCGGCCAAGCGACGTAGATAGCCAGCGAAGAATAAAAATGTAAAATGGAACTGCGCCTCAACGTTTGAACGCAATCGCACTATCTCCTTATGAAGGCCCGACAACAAAAATTGAGCCCAATTATAACGCATCCCAGTTTCTAAAATGGTTCGCATGATGCGCACAGCTTCCACCCCAAGACTCCTCACCTAGGATAGGGATTTAGGAAACACCCGTGCCCGAAATAGGGGATACAATTCATTAACTTCCACCACCTTTGATGTCCCCTGCATAGGGAATCCCTTGGAGCCGTTGACAATGCCCAACCAGTCTTCTAACTCACACACCTTATGAAGCTCTTTCTGCACCCTGTCCAAAACCACATTTACGCCATCTATCGGTACACCGAACAAGTCTGAAAAGAACTCAGCTGACAGATGGAAAACTATTTTGACACCCTTAATACAGGTGTTGTAGTAGGAGACGAACTTGTCGAATGAATCAACAATCCTGATCATTTCAGCTATGGACACATCAGGGCTCGGGGTTGTAAATAACTCCATGAGGCTGGCATCATCCAAACAACAGACAATAGATGGCGGGGCATTGGTGCACAACCATCGCTGTGCCTTGCTGATCTCCCCAAACTTCATCGACAGGGTACTCTCAGTTCATCTTGTCATAACAGGATCTCCACCGGGAGGGACATCAACTGTAAACACAATTTGAAACCATCACATCAGTATGACCACCAGTAGTCGAACAAACACACTAAAGCATCTAGGAAATATTGTCACTTACCTTCAGTTGTGGACTTCAAGGTGCTAGAACCCAAGTTAGCGTCACGAGGGAAAACTAGTCCATTACGTGACCAATCTCCATGCAGCCAGCCGCGAGCCGTGCATTGTGTAAACGCCCTAGAAAACCATTTATGGAAATGAACAATGTCACCCTTGGTTTGAGCTAATACAGCTTCGCGAAGGGTGGGACCCACCATGAATGTCTCTAAAGCAGTATGAGCCAGTGTAAGCCCATCATCATTGACGCTTGTCCCATCTTGGTTAACTTGGGGCTTGCAAAAGTACGGTCAACAGAACGGGGGAAAACACTAAACGACAAAAAAAAATAGAAATAACAAACTAAATGATCTTACCTCTCTACCCGGTACACTGTGCTAGGAGGGTTCTGAAATAACGTGTGTGCACGCGTAGCTAGAAATAAGGTGTTATTGAGATAGTCAGGCCCTCGTGGCAATAGGTCCCACACGCGCTCTAACGGGCAAGTAGATCTAGGCCCGCCAGAGGGACCGTCCTCGATCACAAGCGGTCCCTCGTCAATGTCCACCATGAAGACCATGACGCCGTTTGCAGATCCTGGCAACATTGCTTTAAGTACGCTTCGTGCTGCTTGTTCGCTTAGGTGTGACCATATCACTACCTTGAACCTGTCTAGGATGAAGGCGAGGAACTCACAGGCCCATTCCCTGAACCATACCCCATTGTTATCAATAGTCAGATCAGGGGTAGGTTCGTCGGTGTTAAATGGCCCAAACCATGCCAGTACTCCAACCAGCTCAACTACCAAGAGGAAAGGCTCAGGATCCCTGCAAGTAACCAGAATGCCACGATAAATCAACTATATATGAAAACGAGATGGAAAAACAAAATTCCATGTTGTAGGCCAATACTTCAAAAAATTACAAACTGTTTACACTTAGCGTATACGCTGTGAAAACCGTCTATGCGTATACGCTATGAAAACCATCTACGCGTTTACGCTCAATGTATACACTGTGAAAACCGTCAGCGTATACGCTGTGAAAACCATCTACGCGTATACACCATAGAAATCGTGTACGCGTATATGCTGTGAAAATCGTCTACGCGTATACGCCGTGGAAATCGTCTACGCAGTGGAAATCATCTACGCTATATGCCGTGGAAATCGTTTACGCTATATACTGTTAAAACCATCTACGTTGTACACTGTAGAGACCCTCTACGCTGCGGACCTACGCTCAGCGTACAGACCCTTTACACTACCAAAACTGTCTATGTTGCTCGGACTATCTACGCCAGATAACAAGTACAGATGAAAAATAATTAACAGAGGCAGGATTAGAGCCTACCTATGCGCCGATCCAGGCCACGATGGAACCCTTGGCCTAGGAAAACACTACAACATGGCCTCACTTTCCTCCGCAAAAGTCAAGTCAGGCCCCTTCCTCCCCTGGCCTTCTACCTCCTTGCCCTTGCCCATTTCAATGTCCTGCACGCTGAAATTGATAGGTTTACACTAAGGTTCGAACCCGCACGCCGAGCTGAATCCTGTACGTCGAAGTTTGAGCCTCTACGCTTACGCTTACGCTGAAGTTTGAGCCTCTACGCTCACGCTTACGTTGGGTTTGAGTTTCTACGCTTACGCTGGGGTTTGAGCTTCTATGCTTACGCTGGGATTTGAGCTTCTATGCTTATGCTGATGTTTACGCTCACGCTCCGGTTTGATTTCACAACTGACAGCCTTACGCTATATATAGCACCGCGCCGACCCCGCAGCTGCCGTCGCCGCCTTTGATTTCTATTAATTTTATTTAAAAATTGTTCAAAATACAAAATACGAAAAAAAATATAAAACAAAATGAACACTACCACATGCTAATTCCCTCGTAAACCAACTTCGGATGCCCATACTGAACATTTTAACGCAAACTCTCCAATGCAAATTATACGACAACTAGGCATCGTCAAACTGTCACATTCGGCCCAGTAAGGCGTTAAATTGTCATATTCGGCTCACATTCGGCTCGGTAAGGCCTTAAACTACCACACACAGCCTTGTAAGGCCTTAAAATACCACACATGGCCTGGTAAGGCCTTAAACTACCACACACGGCCCAGTAAGGCCTTAAACTGCCACACACTGCTCGGTAAGGTCTTAAACTGCCATGCATCCCGGTGCGACGATAAATCACCATCGTACATGTACACATGATTTACATTGCCAAGGAACATGGAACAACACCTATTAGCTCATTTTGCTCTCTGTTTATTGGCAGGAACAAGCTCGATGGATTGTCAGCGTTTATCCACACCCTTGATCATCGATGGATCATATGGAAAGATCACAAGAGAAATCGACATAAATTCCATCAACTTAGGTACATGAATGGATGACACAATCATAGCCTGAACACAAAAAATGCTAGATAGCTACAAAGGTATGACAAAATCTCTTGACATAGAAGCCGATAGCATCACTGAAGACCCGTTGACTGAAACCCCCATCGCTATGCCTGATGGTGAAATTAAAATATTAAAATTAAGTACACTATTGCAACCTCAACTGGCCAAAGACATAGAAGATGTTCTTTAAGACAACATAAAAGCATTCGCTTGGTCTTACACTGACATGCCCAGGTTACATCCTGAAATCATCTAGCACAATATTATCCTTGATCCAAAATTGAGGCCAGTAAAACAAAAGGCACGAAAGGTTAAACCTGAGGTAGCATTGGCAGTTCGCAATGAGATCACCAAACTTTATCATGTAGGTTTCATTCGGGCTATCGATTACGCCGATTGGGTATCCAACATGGTCATTGTCCCGAAAAATAACGGAAGCATTCGCTTATGCATTGACTTCTGGGATCTCAACGTTGCAACCATAAAAGATGATTTTCCCCTACCCAGCATCGATCAACTTATTGACTCAACCGCTGGGCACGCCCTATTATCTTTTATGGATGTCTTCTCAGGATACAACCAGATATGCATTAACCCAGAGCATCAGCTCCAGACTACCTTTATGACACCATGGGGAACCTTTTGTTACACAATGATGCCCTTCGGTCTCAAGAACGCTGGGGCCACATATCAAAGGGCAATGACATTTATTTTTAGCGATTACATACTGCACTCGCTCAACGACTATGTGGATGATATCGTGGTTAAATCAAAGACATCAGAACAACACATACAAGATCTTGACCTAGTACTAAAGCGTTGTTTAAAATATGAGCTGAGACTTAACCCAAAGAAATGTGTCTTCGAAGTCAAAACAGGAAAAATGCTTGGATTCATAGCCTTGGAAGCAAGGATACGAGTAGATCCCGATAAAGTTAAGGCCATAACAAACTTAAAACCACCTAGCAACCTTATCGAACTCTAAGGTCTACAAGGTAGATAACAGTTCATCAGGCGTTTCATAGAAAAACTAACGGACAAGTTGAAACCTATGAACCACTTGCTACGCAAGAACATCCATTTTGAATGGACTCCACAATGCCAGGAAGAATTTGATAACATTAAAACAACACTTATCCAACTACCCACAGTTTATCCACCTCAAAATGATAAACCATTTTACATCTACCTTGCCACTTTGGACTTGTCAATCGCGTCCATGCTTTGTCAAAAATAAGATGATGGAACCGAAGTTCCTGTTTATTACTTAAGCCATGCATTAGTAGCCCATGAGAAGAAGTATAACGAGGTGGAGAGGTCATGTCTAGCCCTGGTCTTTTCCTTAAAAAAATGGCGACATTACCTCTTCCATAACCAAGTTAATATAATTTGCAAGGATAATGTGCTCAGAGTCATCACAGGAAACATTTACGAGTCAAGTAGAATAGCCCGTTGGAAAGCCATGATAGCTGAGTTTGATCTACACTACATAGCGCAATCATCAATTAAGGGTCAAGCCATAGCGAATCAAATGACTGCATCACCAATGCATGATCAAGCAACGATAGAGCCAGAGTTCCCTGATGAAAATGTGAGTGCAATAGACATAGTACTCGATGACTATGATGCTGTTTTGAACTTTGATGGAGCATCCACCTCTTGAGGGGGAAGTGCTACCATCATCATCACCTATCACTCCGGGGAGATCTGACCCTTTGGTTATCGTTTCAACTTTCACTGTACCAACAACATAGCAGAATACGAAGGTCTCCTTAGAGGTCTCATGGTAGCACTAGCTTCAGACATCACACGACTAGTGGTCAAGGGAGACTCACAACTGGTTTTGAACCAAGTCATAGATATTTATAAATGCAAAGCGCAACATTTACAACCATACTGTGACTTAGCCAAACACTTAATGAGGCAATTCGAAAACATGGACGTGCAACATGTCTCCAGAAATGACAATACCATTGCAGACGCACTGGCCACGCTAGCACTAAACATATCACTTGACATGTTCCATATGTTGCCAAGCTCCATAATCAGTTGTGCTAAACCCGTAACCGATACTCTTGATACATTACCAATTACATCCGTTAGTACAACACACGTGGTAGAATGGTATGACGACATAAAAGAGTACCTTCTACACGGTGAAACACCGCGATATCTAATGAATGCACAAAAAGACGTGGTATGAAAGCGTTCTCAACAATATACACTGGTAGGGGACACATTGTGCCGTCGATCCTACGAAGGCATACTACTAACATGCGTTAGTAGCGCTGATGCCCAAACCATCATCGAGCAAGTACATGATGGACTATGCGGAGGACATATAGCACCTAAAGCAATGGCAATGAAAATAAGATGCTTAGGCTATTATTGGTCACATATGGAGTATGACTATCTCTCCAAGGCTAAAACATGCAGTCCCTATCAAAGACATAGTAATCTGATCCATGTCCCACCAAATGAGTTGCATACAGTGCAAATCACATGGCCCTTTCAAAAGTGGGCGTTGGACCTTATTGGACCAATAACACCCTCATCTTCTGTAGGGCATAGCTTCATCATAACCGCGACAGAGTATTTCATGAAGTGGGTAGAAGCTGTTCCCCTTCGAAAAACCACATCTAAACACGTATGCAACTTCATTCTTGAAAACATTGTGACCCATTTTGGCATCCCCATAACCATCATCACCGATAACGGGCCACAATTTAGCAACGCCAAAACCAAAACTTTCTGTGAAAGTCTGGGGATCAAAAACTCATTTTCATCCCCTTACTACCCTCAGAGCAATGGGCAAGCTGAGGCCACAAATAAAACCATCATTACAGTACTTAAAACGATGCTTACCCAAAGCAAGAAAAGATGGCACGAGCAGCTGGTATACGCACTGTGGGCTTATCGTACCATGCATCGGACTTCAACAGGTAAAATGCCATATAGTCTTGTTTATGGTTCAGAATTTGTTTTACCCTTGGAATTACAGGTATCATCTTTAAGGATCAAACTTTTTGGACTCCTCGATGAAAGGTAAAATAATGACCTACGCATCATTGACTTGGACTCGGTGGAGGAGGAACGCATACGTGCACTCGATCAGATTGAATGGTACCAAAAATGACAACGACAATGCCATTGGCACGATGTTCATAAGCACCCTATCAAAGAAGGCGACCATGTACTTAAGGCCATTCGGGAACACTTGGACAAATTCTCAGCTAATTGGGAAGGGCCCTACTTGGTCACCAAAGCATACGACAACGGAGCATTCAAGTTGGCTGATATGGAAGGGAATGAGCTTGCAAATCCTACCAATCACTTGTTCTTGAAACCATTCCACATTTGAGTATGGACTCAGGTACGCGTTCGTCCTGGCATCATGACGGTAAACTGATACCACAGCTCATCCTGGCATTATGACGGTAAACTGATACCACAGCTCGTCCTGGCATCATGACGGTAAACTGATGCCACAGCTCATCCTGGCATTATGACGGTAAACTGATACCCCAGCTCGTCCTGGCATCATGACGGTAAACCGATACCACAGCTCGTCTTGACATCATGATGGTAAATTGATACCACAGCTCGTCCTGGCATCATGATGGTAAACTGATACCATAGCGCATCTTGGCATCATGATGGTAAACTGATACTACAGCTCGTCCTAGAATCATGACGGTAAACTGATATCACATATTCGTCTTGGCATCATGACGGTAAATTGATACCACAAATTCATCCTAGAATCACGATGGTAAACTGATATGATAGCTCGTCCTGGAATCACGATGGTAAAATGATACCACAGCTCATCCTAGCATCATGACAGTAAACTGATACCACAGAATGTCCACAAAGACAATAAACCAGCACCCGTCCGGTACGACAGTAAACTGCCATAGTCGCATTTGCCAGATTCCGCTAAGACTATAAACTGGTTTGCCTCTTCACGGTCCGTCAAGACTAGAAACTAGTAATGTACCATCCACCACGACACTAAACGTGAAATGTCCAACGGGTCATGACATAAAACTAACCCATGATAGTCAGGTACAACTATAAACTAGCAATTTTCTCTCTGGTACCTTGATCTGTGGCTGCATCCAAACTTCATTAGCACCGCTACATTGCTCGCCATCAACCAATTCTAACAACATTGGTGCCATTCATATATAGTGGCTGAAATCCCATCTGGTGCCTTCGTTTCATCAGTAGCTGTTTAAGTTAAGCTTACTTACTCACTCATGGTTTTCTTATCTTCTTGGGGTTGTGTTTGCAGGATGACACCCAGAGGTGTTCGTATAAGAATGCACTTCATCATAAGTAGCAAGGTGAGATGTTGTTCACAACACACGTGGCAAGACAAAATCAAGACATTCACTAGTACATCTCCCATTACATGTCCCACCTATCCCTCAACATTTCCTACTTGGTTACATCCTGAACACACCTAGTACAACCCAAAACATTGAAGATACCGTTTCATATTACGCCACTCTTAAGTGGTCGCAACCCACAACATGGCATTTGAGCATGAGCACAAAAAAAATGCTTAGTTGCCTCTAAAGCAAACGCTCATGTCTAAAACAATCAAGAAACATCCCGTTGCATGGCTTTGGCTCTCCACCAACAGGTTCCCCCTAAACACTAAACAAGGGCCTTGTTCTTCCAAAGAATGCAACACATTGTCACGTGGCTTTGGTTATGCCAACAAGATCTCTTGAACACCAAGCAAGATTCTTGTACCGCCAAAGGATGTACACATCATGCTTTGATCCCAAGAAGATAAGCATGACTTGCACACATACCCGGACACCCTCTTCACCACACACGAGCCCTTCATTGGTTCCCAATCCCTACAGTTTCCATTTCCCTACCAAATACAAATTTCACTTCCCTAATCCTATGTACTATTGAACATGGTACGATGACGTCTAGCCAGGTGGCAAAGGACAATGTCTCTATCAAGTTGCTTGTGGTGTTTTGCACTTCTTTATCGACACTTCTCGAGTTGATTCCTCCAAGCGTCAAGAAAGAGGGGCTAATGAAACACCACAAAATTCTAAGCTTAGTACTTCTCCAACAAGAATCGAGCTAAGTCATGACGTTCCCCAGCATGACTAAAGCTTGAGGCCCCACAGACAGCTTCAAGCAGAGTCAGACTCAACGAAGAGCAGTTCCCTGAGACCCGCCGACGACCACGACAACATCTGTTATCAAAAATGGCAACTTCGGAGCTCAAGATACTTAGTCTTCACTAAGTGTACATTCTCAGCATATACGCCTAGCGTATACACCCAAGTATGCATTCCCAACGTATATGCTCAGCGTATATGCCCAGCGTACACGCCTAGCGTACACTCAGCATGTATGACTGGCGTATACGCCCGGTATACAACCCCCGAAGACGGCATAGAAACAGCACTGCAGAGCAAGACTTTGTACGAAGCATCAACTCACACGAACAGAGCAATCATCAAATGTTGACATCATGCATTCTGGAGTTCAGACGCTGAGCATGTACACCCTACACGCTCAACGTATACACCCGGCGTATACGTCCGGCATATACGCCTAGCATGTACAAAGTGTACAACCAGTGTCAGATCAAGGTCAACCGAGCTGAACATCTACAAGTAGCATCTTCATGGCATCCAAATTCAAATATGAAGGTCGAAGGACTTCTTTTGCTTTAATCAAGTCTGTACGCCGTGGTCATACGTCTAGCGTGTATACGCTAGCGTACAGCAATATACACTGGCGTATAGCGGTATACACTAGTGTGCAACACGCTGTATACTTGTAAAATTTCATTCTTTCACACCCGGTCAACGCACCACATGTCACCCAGCCCGAGAGTCCAGCACTCCACAGCCAATCATCCCCTCTCAAAACCTGAGTCCCATGTCTAAACTTGTATAAAAACCCCAATTTTTCACTAGACCGGGGTTGGCAATTTTTGAGCAAAAACCAGAGAAAAACAAAGAGACAGAGACGCTAAGAAACCAGAGCTAAAACCCTGTACGCTGGACCTCAACTTTGCATGCTGAGCATATAGCCTTTACGCTGTGCCTGCAGTTGAACCCAGCACATAATCATCCCTGCATCCACCGGGGCTATTCGTCCACCTTGTGTCAAAGTCACAACTGCATTAGACTGGTGCATTGTAACTTTCATTTCATAATAATATTGCTACATTTCTTTGCTAAAATATGTTACAGTTTTTTATTCATTGTTGTATGTTTACTACTTACGCTCCTGTACATTTACGCTCCATTTTACATTCGTTACGCCATTTACGTATAACCCAGCGTATAGTACATCGGTGTACGTTCGGGGAAATCCTTGCCTGATCCGTGTGCAGACCACTTAAGGTACTCTACCTTAATTCCAACTTTCCCTCAAGCGAAGGTAGGATCTTCTGTGTGTGTCCAGAGATCTCCAGGTTTCTGTTTCATTCCAGCTGGAGATCGACGATTTCATACAGTACAGCTCTCAAACCCACCAAGCCTCGTAGACGGTACAACCTAACACGAGGCTATGGTCTATGCTGCTGGTGACATAAGCGATCCATTTGGTAGCCCAATCCGTGGTTGCTGTCCTAACAATACCACCTACCGGGTGGTGGACAACGTAAGCAACACCACTCGCAGGGGTCTTCCCAGTGGTATCACTAATGGATCATGTCACCACCTCCACCATGCCACAGGTGGGAGCTACCTTCGTAGTTCCCCAACTATCTACAATGTCACCGGGTCTAGACCAAGCATTCCAGCTCATCCAGACCCTCACTAAGGAAATCAAATGCCTCAAAGCTACTGGGTTTGACATGGTACAAGTCATAGACTTCTACCAGGATGACCCCATCAGCCTTGTAATCCCTTCCTTAACACTACCCCCAGGGATGTTACTCCCACATTTCACGAAGTATGATGG
Source organism: Gnetum montanum (assembly GCA_015680685.1). Taxonomy (NCBI): domain Eukaryota; kingdom Viridiplantae; phylum Streptophyta; class Gnetopsida; order Gnetales; family Gnetaceae; genus Gnetum; species Gnetum montanum. The sequence continues at coordinate 924,712 of MNCI01013865.1, read as the reverse complement.
GGAGGGGGATCCCAACGCACATCTTGTTACCTTCAGGTTTGAGTCCTCACTATTGTAGCAATGGCCACACACGATCATTTGTGTCTTCGCCATGTCCTTGGCTAAGAAAGCCCTAGATTGGTATTGTGCACTACCATGCTCATCTATTTCAACTTTGGAAGAACTCCTGACCTAGTTCGTGACACGTTTCAAGTACAACTTGAAGCCAGAAACCACGCTGGATCAGCTGATGAGTGTGAAGCAAGACCCTTTAGAGCCGGTCCAAAAGTTCATCCAGCGTTGGAGCACAACCCTTAACGAAATCTGCAAGCCCATTATGGAGGCCCACTTGCTACCAGTCTTTAAGGATGCAGTGAACGACTTTATCAAGTCCAAGCTGTACTACCTTGCTCCTCGCTTTCTTAGTCAGGAATTTGCTCAGACTAAGGGCATACAAGACACGTTCGAGGCAAGCAAAGACCTAGCTTACATCGCTTACAAAAACACCTTTGCAAAGAAGGAAAAGGGTAAGGTCCCAACAACCACAGTGGCTGCTGTGGCGACCAAGGCCAAGCCCAAACCTAGCAACAATGGTAGCAAGAGCAGCAAGAAATCGACCATACTTGCAGCTAACCCTGTGCCCAAATAGGGCCATGTACTACGACTTACTATACCTATGCCTGAGACATCTGCACAACCCAAACCCAACTTTGAGCTCAAAGATCACTCAAAGTACACCCCATTGCCTCTCAAGCCTTCAGAGCTTCTGAAGCAATTGCTGGTAGTGGGATACATCCAACACAAGTAGATGTTGGAAGAAGTAATCGTGAGACATCAATGCTACTACGAGCTCATTAGAAAATCGTCTTTGGCCTTGCCCAATGAGCCTCTAGTTCCTAGGGGTTTCAGGCTGGACAGGTTTTGTGACTACCACCAACAGTGTGGCCACAACACCAATTACTGTCTGGTGTTTTAGGACAACATCCAAAGATTAATCGACCAGGGAAAACTGGTCTAGATGAAAGCAACCTAGTACGCCTTGAAAACCAATCTATGTATGTCTACACAGATCCCCTCAATGCCAACAGTGCTGATTATGTAATCAATGCTATCAGCATTGACAGTGATCCTAGGCCACCCTAGCAGCCATTCATGGTTCGCGTGCCTCAGCGTAGTTCACTAGCACCAGCAACGGCTAGTTGAATCTTACAATAGTTGTTAGTCTTGAGAGTCCTGCCATGGGCATCCACCTTTGCGCCACCTATTAGCGGAGCCACGCGGCCCCACCCGTGAACACCTCTAGCTCAATTTTTCATCAGGGGGTAGATGCCCTCGAAGGCCCCTATCCCACACAAAATAGCTGAATAGCCTTCTTGTCCTAAAAGGCGAGAAGTTATCTTCACGGGTGAGACATCGAAGGGAGGTACTACCCAAGGTAGTCCCAAGCCTATGTCTTCACCCCCTACATTTATGCCTTTGTCACCAAAGACGAATGTCGATACAACCACACAGCGTGTGTCGCTCTACCAACAAGGATTTGAACGCAGATCTGAAGTGGTTTCTCCTTGAGAAATTCATCTTCCAGGATGAGTAGAAGAGGATTAGAGGGTTAAATAGGGGGTGGCCAAGACCTCTTGGATGCCCTCACTCAGGTGAAACAAGCTCTAAAACAAAAAAACACTACATTAAGCTTGTACGACCTGATCATAACATCCATTCCACACCGCAAGGCTTTGATCCACATGTTGACATTGACTTCGATCAACAAAGACATGCCAGTGGAGGAAGAAGCGATCTACTTGGTTATGCTTCCCTCTACACCTGTAGGGCCAAAACAACCTCAACTAACCTTTTGCAACGACGCTATTAGGAAAGATCCCAAAAGGGTTCAGGTGACCACAACATCCCTTTTCATCACAATTCGGGTTGGCCAACACCGGATCTGAAGGGTACACATTGATGATGGAGCTGAGATGAATGTCATCCCCTTCTCCATTGTGGACAAGTTGGGCTTGATCGACCAGATCAAGCCCACAATGACATCATGTGTGAGGTCATTCAATGGGACGCGATTCATGGTGAAGGGCATAGTTCACATAAACTTCATGGTAGGGGATTAGCTCCCCACAAGTGCAACATTCATCATGGTTGAAGAAATGCCTGGGTTTAACCTGATCTTGGGGAGATCATGGTTAGTGCAACTTAGGGCTATTTCCTCACCCATACACCAGGAGATCCACCTGCCTTACGCTGGCAAAGAAGTGGTGATCCACAGTGATGAAGTAGCAATGCAAGCAATTCACAATGTAGGCGTGGAACAAGGCTCAGAGGTCATAACTTCTAAGAATGAAGCACCTATCATAGTTTACCCTGACTACCCGACAGAGGGGTCAGCTTAGCAAGCTGACCCCCAAAACGAAAACACATGGACTGAGTTTCCCTTCCAAGTGGGGGGCGACGATGTAGATGAAGGCCTTGGCAGAGCGCCTCGGCCTTACGTCTCGCTCAACCCACGTTGGGTCAAGAAGTAGCTTCACCTAGCGTAGCAACCCGATTGCTTCTCGCCTACACACCACTCATATGTTTTTACGTAATGGCCCGAAACAGTCTAAAACTAGCAATGTGCAATGGCCCGAAACAGCCTAAAAGTAGCAATGTGCAATGGCCCGAAATGGCCTAAAACTAGCAATGTGTCTTTACTTATCAGTCTTACGTTTCACCCAACCCGCATTGGGTCAAGAAGCAGCTATGCTTGGCGTAGCAACCTACCACTTCCTACCCACGTACCATCCTTACACAAAGACAACAATGCTATGCTATGGCCCAAAATGGCCCAAAACTAACATAAGTTACCAGTTAACCATTGTTCAAGTTGTTAATGCATCATCCCCTTGGCATATTATGCAATGGCCCGAAACGGCCTAAAACTAGCACATGAAAGCATGAACATTTTATACAAAATGCAGTACATATGCAAGGTGCAAGCTAGCACAGAAACAATTCTGGTATCACAAAATCCTCTTTGCTTTATTCAAAACTATTATCTTTTGAACAATGTTTGCAAAAATTGTTACATAAAAATTCAAAATTCCAAAATTTTGAAAGAAAAAGAAATCCCATGTGATCATGGATTGTCATTGTTCGCATAATTCTTGCCTTTCGTTCCTACATCATTTCCTTGTGCATCGCCTTCTCTTACTTTGTCCCTCGCCAACTCTTCATTTCCTCCCTCTATGGGCACTGCACCCTCGTCTGGGGTCTGCATCATGGAGACGAAGTGATCAGCTAGGACAACAAACACAAAACTACAACAAAACATAAACATTAACATGGTAGAAAGTGGCTAAACTGAGAAGGGCCCATGTCCGTCTCGAATGGTATCTAGTCTAAACTGAGCCTGAGGTGACGCTAGACCTCCTCTGCCATGATATCTACTCAACGCCTCTTGTCTGGTGTAGCATCTGCTACAGCAGCTCTTTCCCTTTCGGCAGGTGTCCACCTTGGTGGCCCCGGAGAAAAGGAGATGGTCATAGTCTCTCCCATGGGAAGGGCCACATTCCAGTTAGGAGACTTTGTGACTTTCACCTGCTCTTTGAACCTGGCATAAGCCTCAGAAGTGTCGATGGCCTTTACGAAAGCTTCATACATAAATGCCTCCACAACAGCATCTTCGTATAACTTACGATGGGTGGCATTTTTCCGTTTATACATATGCTTATGGTTTCTTTGGGTCTGCCCCCATTCGTAAACCTTGGCTTAAAGTCTTTTAAATCCTAACACTTCTAGTCCAGGAGATCCATCTGCTTTCGCTGCTCTATTACTTCGCAGGTAGCCTCGATGTTCTGATGCACAACTGTCCAAAACTTGGCATGGTCTACCATAGTCGTGCACTAGTCCTCGTTGTTAGTAATGTGGGCTATGAGGAACTCGTTCCTCAACTTGAGGTCCTCCACCTCGGCCCTCAGGTCGGTCTCCCTTTGCTCAACCTTTTGGACTCGTTTCCATAGGTCCTCGTTGACATGATTGCACTCCCATAGGGAGCGTGTCGAGTGCAAAGCGCATTTGCAAACCTCGTCATATGCACGATGAGACACCTTGGTCACTTCCAGTGGGAATGTGGACACAACACCAACTTTCAAAGGTTGTGTTGGGTCCCATTTGAGTTAAGAGGCTACCTTGACACAAAGAACATACTAGTCACATTAGCACAACACAAGTAGCAAATGCGAGAGAAAATAACATTACTACTTACCCGCTTCCGAGTCCACTTGCTGAAGGTGGCTAATCATGTCATCAACAATCCCCTGCATAAACACGAACTTGTCGGGGATTTTAGCCCATGACTCCGCGTGAATCGGAGGAGAACTTGTAGCATCAGTGGTACCACCTGTCACATAACCAAACACATTAGCAATGATCAAAATGGACTACGATAAGGCAAACATGTTATCGAACTCACCAACGTCCGACTGCGATCTCTCTTCTTGCTGATGTAAGATGATGGCGGTGGCTTGGCCAAAGGTTCCTGTCGGGTCCCTATGGACCTCCTCTTCATGCGTTGGTGCTTTTCCCTTGAGGAGACCAGTGTCTTTTTTATTCAAGGGATACTCCTTAATAGGAGAATTCTCCCTAATAACGAGAGCCCATGCCTTAGCCGTAGGAGCTCCCTTCTTCTTGACCAGAGCCCCTCTCTTCAAAACTGGGGCCTCTGTGTCTTTATTCGTAATCCCCATCTTAAAGGTCGATACCCCTTCATCACCTTCTTCTCTTTCTTTTGGTGGTAGAAAAAAAATGCGTTTGCATTAGTTCAAAGCAAGTTAGCCTAAGGCAGGTGCTACGCTACGCTATGCCACCTAGCATAGCATAGCGTAGCAAACAACAACAAAGTAAGCACTAAACAAAAATGCTTACCAATGGCGGGTTGCGTCCTCTGCAGTTTAAGCCATAGTCTTCACCCTCCTCCTCTTCCACATGGAAGGTTTCCTTAGCTGGGGGAGGCCTCTTTCGTCGCAACTTCCTGGCCGTAGTCTTAGCTATGAAACATTCACACCATGACATGCTACCATCCATAGTGACGGGCGTCTCTCCTATGTTGTCCTGGCTGCAAACATTCTTGGCCACCCGATCCTTAGTCATTATAGAAAATGACTCCCTAGCTATTTCTAGGGGATCTTGGGCTTAGGTAGTCTGAAGGACCTGGCGAATCCATGGTCTGGAAATCTGGTCACAATTTTGCATGACCCAGACTCCTTTTTCTTAAACCACCAGGAACTCCATGAAACACTTAAGGCAGCCTATGTAAAAGGTGTAATGGATGTTGGAATGGGACTCTGTTTTCATATGGTACCCCAAGATCTCAGTCTATAAGACTTTACATAGGGACTTGGCTTAGTTGTAACGGGTCCCCGCTCCATAACCTTGTGCATGACCCAGGCCTACTCAATCCCCAGAACCTTTCCATGGGTAAGCAGCTAGGGGAATGCGTGAGCACAGAAAACAAGGTAAAACTCCTTGGTGGGCCCTTTTTTTTAACTTATCTATAGGGAGCCCCTTGTGTTCCTTGGTAAGCCCTAGCCACTCCTGGATGTCCTTCTTCTGAAGGGTCAACTCCGTCTTGGACTTTGACCCTAGCAGAATGCCTTTGGCGGGGACACCGAAGAGGTCCACGAATAGTTGATCATTGATGTCAATGACCACCCGCACGCCATGCATGTGCAGGCGAAAGAGGCCTACCTTGTCAGAAAAGGATTTGACCAGGGTGAGCATCTCGGTCATAGGAACGTTCAGATTTGGGGCTAGGAATAGATCCATAAGCCTTGCCTTTTCGATGTTCTGGACCAGGGAGTTCGAGGCCCCACCGTTCAGCTAGTGCTGGCTTGTCTCTACTTCCCCATACTTGAAGTAGACATTCGCTTGCTGTATCTTAGTAGTAACCACCATCACCTCCTGGGGCTTCTTCGCCCCTAGAAGAGTTCCACAAAAAAGTTTAGCAAAAGATGCAAAGAATTCAAGAATTGCAAAGACAATTAAACATGTGGCATCTACTGCTTGGCCTACCAGGTTGGTACGGCAGCGGGAACTATGGGAGTTGAACCTGAACTTGTTCAACCGTGATCGGTTTGAAGGGTTTTACCCACTCCTCATCCAGCCAACCCTGCCTCTCGCACTGCTCGTAAAGAATAGAATATACACCTGGGTAGGTATGGTATTCACCCCCTCATTGACCAATCACATCCACCCATAGGTTCTCAGCAAAAGAGAATTCTTGTAGGGCTATTTGTGCTATGGCTAGCAGATCTGGTATGTCATGAATCCCATCCTCGTTGATGAAAAACCTAGTAGCAAACACATACTATTAGCATTAGGCCAATATGGCCAACGTCGCACTAACATAGCAGAACAAGGCTGCAAAACTCACCCACCGGCATTGTAGACAGTTCCCTGAGGATTTTGGAAGTACGTTATCATAAAATGTGCAAGGAACAATGTGTTGAAATGGTGGTAGCAGTTGTACTTAGGCATCTCCTAGACCCAGGCCAAGCACCTTAACCCTGTTGGGTGCTAATTGGATCCTTCCCCCTTCTTGCTCATGATTGCTCCATCGATCAAAAACCTCAAAATGCCTCAGCTTGCCCCAGGCAAAATGGCTTCTGTTATGCCAACTGCTACCTCCTCCCCCAGGGAGGACCAAACGATCACACTGAAGTGGTCAAGGAGGAATTGCAAGAAGTTCTATGCCCCCTTTCTGAACCACACCCCCTAATCTCCCATACGTATATGGGAAGGAGGAGCGTTGGCCACAGGTTTGCTCACATCGCACAAGACCCCTCTAACCTCTAAAATAATCAGCCTAGGCCTCAGCCACACCCTGCACAACCCATCAACAAATGTTAGCATCGTGTCTGAGTGTAATACACATGCAACGTAGCAACTAGCGTGGCATAATCCTCTTCCCGCACATAGCGTAACGAGAACACAAAAGTCTAGCATAGCAAAAAAAACATGCAAAAGGTTTAGCGTAGCTATAGAGAAATTGATAACATGCCCTAACAAAACATGTATGGCCTAGCCCTTTTAAAGGTTTTATGTTACGCCATTCAAAGGTCAAGTAACCTAAACTGCCCAAGCCCCCGTAGTTATGATAATCGCGGCAATGGTGGTTTAAGCGACCTTGCATGCAACTATGACATAATGATTATGCATCTGCCATGACCGAAACAACAACAGCAATGATGCAAGGGCCAAAATGATGTGACAACAGAAAATTCAGGTAGCCAGGAATAGGATGCAAAATGAAAGCAGAAGATAGTAGAAAGCACAAAGCAATAACAGGATTGCGAAAAAAGTCGAGGAAGCTTGGTAACCTACTGGGTCAACGGTGTGCTCCTCCGCGTCATGACACGTGCTTGTGTCGTGCGCCCTAGGGTTTTCTTTACCTCCTCAACCTTTGCAAGTACCAGATGGGTGTGTTCCTTCTGAGGAGCCATTGTTTGGCCTACAGATTTCCCCTCTTCGTTGTGAAAATTTGGTTTACTGGTTGTTAGCACAATTACTTCGTGCTCCGAAATTGCCTTCTTCAATGTGGGCTTTGCACTCTTAAGATGGAGAATGGAAAAATTACCATGGTTTATTCCCTACTTATGGTCGTGATGACAAGATAAGGACTCTCTCTCTCCAATTAATGTGGAGTGCACTGTACATCGTAGCATGCTCTCCACGACATCATAGCACTATTGACATTAAAGCCTTGACATGCTTTAAGCCAACTACCTACTTTCTTGAAAATAAAAAAAATATATTTGTTTTCGATTATGGGTCTGAAAAGACCTTAAACTAGCAATTCTAGCAATCGCAGTGTTAAGGGTTCGAAAAGATGTTAAACTAGCAATTCTAGCAATCGCAGTGTCAAAGGTCCGAAAAGACCTTAAACTAGCAATCCTAGCATAGCTGCATTTCTAACGGTCTGCAATGACAGTAAAACTAGCAATTCCACATTCTTACATGGGCAGTTTCGCATCTTCATGTAATTTCGCACTCTCACATTGGTAGTGTCACAATCTCTAGTAGTTTAGTGTTTGCATGTCAGTAGTTCGCATTGTCGCATTAACGGTTTTGCATTTCTCATACCAGTAATTTCCCACCTAACATACTACCACTTTGCATGTTACAATTTGGCAGTCTACAATGACACTAAACTAGCAGCTTGGCATTTGCATGTTAATAGTTTCATAGCCTCACACTTTTGCATCTACAATTTTACGTCTTTAGTGGTTTTGCACTCTTATGCCTTAGTGGTCTGCCGTGATCTTAAACTGGAAAAATTTTAATCTTTACATCATCACACTTCGCTAGTCGCATCTCCTCGCTACTTTGGAAATTTTTGATATACACAATCTTTGCCAACAGATGCCTCTTAACCAGGCTTTTAACTCATGTTGGCAGGTCAAGCAAGAGATGGAAATCCATCGCAACCTCTCCATGCCCTTAATGTTAGTAGGTCCACAAGGCAAGCTCAAGAGACAGTTGAACCCTAACATGATGGATTGGGGATCGACCACAACTAGCACTATAGTAGCCTTAGAAGCGTTCCCAGACTGGCGCAAGCATTTGGTCCAAGGCCTAGACTTAGAGGCCGGGGATGTAACTGAGGACCCTCTCGTCGAGATGCCTATGACCACGTCTATGGGAGAGATAAAAATGTTAAAACTTAGTTCCCTTATAGACACATAGACGCACAACAACATAGCCAAGATTCTACAAGATAACATCAATGCCTTCGCATGGTCGTACAACGACATGCTGGGTCGAGATCCATGGCTGATCTAGCACAACATCATCTTGGACCCACACACCAAGGCAATCAAGTAGAAGGCTCACAAAGTTAAGCTAGAAATCGCACTAGCCGTGAGGGATGAAATCACCAAGCTATACCAAGCTGGTTTCATCTGCGCGGTTGACTACTCAGAATGGGTGTCCAACATCATTATGGTTTCGAAGAAAACGGGAGGAATACGAATCTATATAGACTTATAGGACTTGAATAAGGTAATGATCAAGGATGATTTCCCACTTCCAAGCATCGATCAGCTCATCGACACCACGGCTGGTCATGCTTTGCTATCCTTCATGGATGGTTTCTTCAGATACAACCAAATCTGCATTAACCTAGAGCACCAGCTGACAACAACCTTCATGACCCCATGGGGTACCTTCTACTACACCATGATGCCTTTCGGGCTTAAGAATGCTGAAGAAACCTACCAGCGAGCCATGACCTACATCTTCAGCGACTATATCCTAGAAACATTAAACGACTACGTGGATGATATAGCAGTAAAGTCCAAGGAGGCAGTTGATCACCCACACGGTCTAGGGGTAGTCGTCAAGTGCTACCAAATGCACGACTTACGCGTCAATCCTAAGAAGTGCATCTTCAGAGTGAAAATCGAATGCATGTTAGGGTTCGTGGTATCGGAGGCTGGAATATGGGTGGACCCTAACAAAGTCAAGGCCATCGTAAACCTGGCACCTCCTACAAACCTTAAGGAGTTACGTGGTTTGCAAGGTAGGGTACAATTTATTTGAAGGTTTATAGCAAGGTTGACCGACAAGTTACACCCTATGCAACATCTTCTAAAGAAGGGGGTTAACTTCGAATGGATAACCCAGTGTCAAAAGACCTTCGATGACTTGAAGAAGGAGCTTTTGCACCTCATGACTATGCACTCGCCACAAAGGGATAAACACTTCTTCATCTATCTCACCACCTCTGACACATCTGTCACGACACTGCTATGTCAGAAATGAGACGATGGTTCTGAGGTACCAATGTATTACCTAAGCCACGTGCTAATAACGTACGAGGTAAAATACAATGAAGTGGAGAGGAATTGCCTTACCTTAGTGTTCGCACTAAAAAAGTGGAGGCATTACCTATTTTTTAGTATGACCAACATCATTTGCAAAAGCAACATACTTCGGGCTATCAGAAACAACCTATACGAAAGTAGCAGGATAGCCTGATGGAAGGCAATAACCATGGAGTTCGATTTACACTATGTAAGTCAATCGTCGACAAAGGTTCAAGCCATAGCGACCCAACTCATGGCCTCACCAATCGACAACCAGTCAACCATAGATCCCAAATTCTTGGACGAATACGTTAGCAATGTCAACATCGTCCCATTGCATTTTGAAGCCACTTTACACTTCGACGGTGCCTCAACTGTGTGAGGAGGTAGTGTCGCCGCTGTCATCATGTTCCCCTCCAAGGAAATGCATCCATCCGCTTATCGTTTTACGTTCCCTTATACCAACAACGTGGAAGAATATGAGGGATTACTCAGAGGCCTCTTAACTGCCTGAGCGCTACGCATACAACACCTGGCAATCCGCGGAGATTCATAATTAGTTGTGAATCAAATCATCGAGGTCTACGCCTATAAGGCTATGCACCTGCAACCCTACTGTGACCTAGCAAAAACCTTGCTTAAGCAATTTTTAATCGTAGATGCGCAACACATGCCACACAATGAGAACATCATGGTAGATGCCCTAGCTACCCTTGCGTTAAACATTCCATCACATTCCCTGGCAAATTTGCCAACTTTCGATTATCAAATGCGTAGAGCCTATCACTTAGGTGGAACACATGACCTCTTTCTGTGCTGCGGATGCCCAGGAGTGGTATGCTAACATTAAATCCTACCTACAACACTGCGAACCCCCAGGTGGATTGACATCTACCCAGAGACACATATTTTGTAAGTGTGCTTGGCAATACATGCTCATGGAAAATGATGCCTTGTGCCAACATTCCTATGATGGGATATTGCTAGCATGCGTGGGTTGGGAGCAGGCGCATAAGGTAGTTAATGAAGTGCATGAGGGGCTGTGTAGTGGACACATAGTGCCTAGGGCTATGGCTTCAAAAATCAGACGCCTAGGGTACTACTGGCCCCACATGGAGTGCAACTACCTATAAAAATTCAAAACGTGCGACATGTGCTAGAAAAATGCAAATCTCATACACGTAGCACTCATGGACCTACATTGAACGTAGATCACCTAGCCCTTCCAACGATGGGGATTAGACCTCATAGGGCCTATCATGCCTAAGTCCTCCGCAGGGCATAGCTTCATCATCACTACCATTGAGATTTTCACTAAGTGGGTAGAAGCCATTCCCCTAATGAAGACAACATCTCAGCAAATCTACCATTTCATCCTGGACAACATCATAATGAGATTCGGGCTTCCAATGACTATTCTGACTGACAATGGGCCATAGTTCAATAGTATGGAAACCTGAACCTTCTGCAACCATCTAGGTACTAAGCAATCATTTTCCTCCCCCTATTAGCCATAGGTGAATAGATAGGCAGAGGCTACAAATAAGTCTATCATCAACTTGCTGAAGTGGATGCTTAACAACGGTAAGAGGCGGTGGCACGTGCAAATCCTCTATGTTCTATGGGCCTACCGAACGACGTGCAGGACTGCAACAAGTAAGATCCCTTATAGCCTTATTTATGGATTTGAAGCTATGTTGCCTCTTGAGTTGCAGGTACCATCACTCTGGATGATCCTTTCTGACACCATAAGCAAAGCCCAGAACAATGAGTCGTGGACCATCAACCTTGACTCAATGGAGGAGGAGCACGTGCAGATGTTGAAACGCATCGAGCACTACCAGAGCAAGCAGTAGCAGAAGCACTGTGTAGACCAGCATCGACAACCAGTGCAGAAGGGAGACCTCAACCTCAAGGCCGTCCATGAGCATGTGAACAAATTCTCAGCCAACTGGGAAGGTCCTTACGTGGTCACTAAAGCCTTCGGGAATGAGGCCTTTAAGCTAGCGGACATGGATGGTAACAAGTTTGCCAACTTAGTGAATCACTCATACCTGAAGCCATACTATGTCTGAAGCACAATGGTAGCCACCACCATTCGGTACAATGATAAACTGTTAGCAGCATTGAGCAACGTCTGTAATGACTTTAAACTAGCGGCATTGAGCACCGTCTGCTATGATGTTAAATTGGCAACAACAACAAGCAATGTTCGCTACAACGTTAAACTGGCATGTACGGTCTATTGGGAACCAGCATAGTGATTCGCTGGGACCTTAAACTAGCACATGGTCTACCAAGACCTTAAACTGGGTTCGCGTCACATTCCCCAACATGCATCTACGCCAAGTACACATCAAACGAGCATGCGCAGTGCTGACGCACAGGTGGGGCATTGCAGTTCTGGAACGTGGTCCACGATGCAATTGGGACACACTTAGGAACATGCATGATGCTGCTAGCCTTGGCATTGTGCTGATCCTCTTGAGATGTCATACAACATTACATTGGTCCTCTGGACCTACCGTCGCCACAGCCCCTTGCCTTGACGGTAGTTCCTCGGCCAGTGCCTGCAGCTGAAGTTCTGACAGTATTATGGACCAGCCACAATATTATTATCCTCCAGCCTTGCCAATGGCATTCGGCTATGTGGTATCTGATCCCATAGCCAAATTGAGAATGAACACCCTTGGCAGGGATTCTAGTACATCTGCACTCACAGCGGCGCTTCCTAGGCTAGTCCTTCCATGCCGATGTGGCCAAGGCTGCTGCTGGCCTTCCTACCTTGGACATCGTACACCAGCAACAATGTCCAATAGCTTTGAAAATGCCAGTAGTAAGCAAGACCTTTACCCCTGAGGGCACATCTTACCACAACAGCAAATGCTATGGTGTCACGAAGTGAGTGCCTTGACTTGCTTGACTACTCCAGAGTGCAACTCCCATGACGTGCATAATGCAACTTGCTGCGTGGGAGACATCTGTGCAAATTCCATGATGCACATAACATAGCTCATTGCATGGAAAGCATCTGTAGGCAGGTCAAAACCCTACATGGATGTAATGCAACTCATCCTGGGAAAGACACCTATCCTACGGGAGGTCGAAGGTCAGCGGAAGCAAAGATGAAAACGCATACGACTCCCTCATGAGGACTCCGATGAGGGAGTCAGCTAAACCTCATCTTTTTCCTTCTTCTGTGCCTCCTTCCTCCCTACTTCACCTTTTCACTTCAATGCAACACTCTCAAGTGCAGCCAAGCGATGTCTCAACACTCACCAAGCGACAACCTCAACATTTTTCCTTCTGTGGTGTTTCTTATTCTTTGTCAACGTGTATCGAGCACATTCTCCAGATGTCGACAAAGAGGGGCTAGTGAAACATCCCAAAAATTTCAAAGTCATTCTCGCTTCACCAGGCCTTGCAATTCGTGTAGCGCTACGATAGTTCTTCAGGAGGAGAACACTCTGAACTCAGGCCGGCTAGTTCGGCAAATTTTCTACTTTAGGTAAAAACAGGCTCCATGGATCATCCTGCCTATCCACCCAAGTAGTGTGCCTAGCCAACAACTTGTTTAGAAGTAATGCGTAGGGTTGATAGTAGTGCTTAGGATGCATGAAATAGTTTAACAAGTTTTCTAACTCACAAAGTCTGCTACGCTATGCTACGCCTCGCTATGTAGCATAGCAAGCTTCAGAAAATGATTGCAGAACTTAGTGCTACGCTATGATGTGCTACGCAGCGTAGCATAGCATAGTAAAAAATACATAGTTGGTGCCCTCACCCAACTCTAAGTTCTTCAACAATGTCTCCTTCCATTAGAAAGTGGTGGACCATGTCTGCTGCTACGCTACGCTGAGCTACATGGCTTAGCGAGGCGTGGCAATTCTGCGGAAGTGACAGAAGGAAACTCGAAGGGCAAGATTAGCAAGTTCACAAGTTTCGCAATGCAAGAAGCAAAGTTTGCAGATTGGCAAATTTTTTGCGACTAAGGCCAGTCGGTACGCTATGCTACGCTACATAGCATAGCATAGTGTAGCAAGCATGCAACACACATGTAGTAGAAGGCACGACAAGATGCTACGCCACATCGAGCATGCTACACTATGAAGCATAGCAAAGCATGCGGGTGATTGTGTGAAATCAATGCACTTCACCTAATTGGACTGTTGACACACGTCTCTAGACGCTGACGATGCAATTACGATGTGGTAGGCTTGCAGTTGCATTATGGCAAACTCGCATTACAACAGTTATGCAGATCTAATGGTCATGGCATGTGCAACACAAGTAAGTCAATGTGGGCCCAAGGCACGTGGCATCCAAATCACTCCTTTTGCGTGCCCTTTAAGCCCTATAAATACCTCAACGAGCAATGCTAGAAAGGTTGGCCCCAGATGTTCTAAAAGAAAAGGCATTGTAACATTGAGCATTGCGCATTGAGCATTGTAAGCTTTCTATTTGACACTGCAAACAGTTATCATTTTTAGCTAACATCTTGTTCTGTCCCCTTTCTACCACCTTGGTAGAATTTTCACAGTGTCAGCTCTCGAGTTCACACCCAAGCACATCACCATTTTGCTTTGCATGCCTTGGTTACTCTTGGGATCTCTGCACTCCTTAACGCTGTGCAACTGACCGTATCCATCTTGACAGAGCAAGTTTGTAGCTTTGGAGTGGTGCATTTTTCTAACTGCATTTCACTTTTTTCCTGCTTATTACTATATTTTTACATTTTTTTCTACCTTATTTACATTTAAGCATTATTTTGCGTGTTTGTTCCTATTTTCAAAGTACACGTTACAAAAGGTTATATAGATTCTGACTAAGTCCCTGTCTGATCAACCAGATTGTTCAGGGTGCCCCATATCCACTCACACCTAGCACTGCCCTCTCGTTGATACGAGGTCGAAACTATCATGCCTACCGATGCCTCGGTGTTTTCCAATCACCGACATTTTCGGTTGCTACAAAGTAAGCCTGAGGTGTATGATTTTTATATCTTTTATCTTTTTAATGCCTATGCTAATAAGGGAAAGGTGAAGAGACTAAATGACTAACTTTCATTAACTAAGTTCTAATTATCTTAGCACCAGTATCTGTTCCCACTTGCCGCACACAACTTGAACCAATGCAATGCTACTGGGATTACCAAACGCTATTCGTTACTAGGTTACCAAGCGGTACACACATGCTTGAAGCAGTCATATTGAATGCACTTAACTAGGAGAGTCAAGGGTTGAGAGAGATTAATTATCTAAGAAAGCATTTAAACATTTAATGGTAACTAAATCCTATTTAGCTTAGTCCACATGCTATAAGGTTTATTAGAAAGTTCATCTTTATTGCCGTACACAAAAGTGTGCTCAGGTACAATTTGCTCGAATAAAGATCTGTTCACTTTGAGACTCCTACTGCAGGCACATGGAAATTATTCTAACTTTGGAATGGTAAAACTACTATAGTTTGGCTAAGGGTCTAGATCTAGATGGGGAAACAAGGGAAAGCTACCTCTTATTTATAGATGTAATGGTAGGCTGCAATATCATGTACGTGATATCGTAAGGGCGGACGTGATATTGCGGCTCATCACCCGTGTCTATAGTTGTTGCCACTAATACTGATATTGCTTCTATGGTTAAGGGTAGGCTCTGCTTCGGTAATATGTTGGTTGGAAGGGTTGCATGATATTACCTTGAGGATAAGATAGTCTTCTGGGTATCTACTTCTTAACAAAGCTTAGATTGAGTGGTATACTCCAAATTCTCATAAGTGGACCATAATAGGACAATATTCCTTAGGATGTTCATATTGGCACACATTGCATCCTTCCTCTTCCTCTGAATGGGAGTCAATGTATCCTTCAATGGTAGCAAATTTTCCTTTATGCTTATGACTTTCTCATCCATAATCTCTTTTCTTCTTCCTATCCTTATCCCTTTTAAGTGATTGTTTAGTTTTTTCTTTCACAATCTTTAGGGCTGTAGCAAATTTTTGATGCAATGAATCCCAAACTTTCTCTACCTTAGTTGCTATATTATTGACTAAATTTTGAATAGGTAAAGCCTTTTTCTAGATAACATCTTCCAAGGTTTCATCCTTTGGCTTGCAACATATTTGCACATCTCTCTTTTAAATTGATGAATTTCTGTTATACTCTTTAGCTAATTCTCTCTTTCTTATCTCATCTTCCTCTTTTGCCACTTGGTCAATTAGCCTTTAGATGTGATGGGTGGTCATTTCTGATAACCTACCTTCGGCATAAACCCCAAGAGTCTCTTTGGTTTTACTTCAAAACCCATCTATAATATGCCTAAGTTATTGGTGAAAATTTATTGCATGGACATCTATGCAACTATGAATAGTATTATCCATTGCTACATCAAGGATCTCATGAGTCCCTTACTTCCATCCCTAGAATTATTTTCTTAAATTGGACACTTGTGAATAGATTTGATATTTATTGTTGAAAAGCTTGAGCGTGGTACTCTAGCATTTGATTAATTCAAATTCTAGTAACCTGTACCAACTCTCTGATTTCTTCACAAGTGTTCTAGGAAATAGCTTTAAGTTTATCAAACCACTTTTGATATTTTGAACGGCACATACATCGTGGAAAGCTTGTAGGTGATGTTTTGGATTAGCATTATAGCCACCTCCAAATCTTGGTATATATGTTTGATTTAGCTATCCCTCACATGCTTGGTTAGTATGTGGATAGCTTTTTGAATGTTTATCATACTTTAGGTTGTCATGAGGGGTTCATCATCATGGTTGGGTTCATATGCTTTGTTGTAGAGGCGACCTCTTTTGTGCTCATACCTTTCTTGATCCTCTCTTTGATTCCTTCATCTTCTTCATTCATATTCTTTATCTTATGTATTAGAGAGTCTTGAATATAGATCATGATGGTCATGATTCCTCTTTTGTTTCCTATCATAGTCTCAGCACTTGTGTCATCTTCTGTTAGAGTCCATTGATGCTTGTGATGAGGCACGTGAGGTAGCAAGAGAATGGTGCTAGATTGTTTTCCTTTCATGAATCTTATATGGTTTTTTGAGGATTTGGCAAGAACCCTTGTCCTTGAGTCCCACTTATACCTTAAGTTAGTGGCCTCCCCCTTAGGTGTCTCTACTAGAGTGGAATGAAGTTGGACTTTGGTAGGTTCCCCAAGTTTGATGATAGGTGTTTTTCAAGGCTCCTCATGGTTTTGGTGGAGTTTCTTTGAAATAAATGCATCAACATCAAGTTCTTTCAAGATAACAAAAGTGTTGACCTAATTCCCTTTGTTGGGTACATGTTTGATCTCCATGACAACATCTCTTTTGATTTGCTCCTTTGTGGATTCATAAGGTCTTGTCATGTGCTGAGTCACATGATACCCTTCTTGGATCTAGTCTAAATGCATTCTTCTTAAGGTAGTTTGGAGCAAGTTATGTGCTACAAATTCTAGAGGTAGGACTATGTTGCCTTGCATGTTCCTCCACCTCATTTGATTATCCTTATGAAAGATGAAAGTGAAGTCTGGATGATAAGGATTAGCATGAGCATAAGTGATTCTTGTTTTGGGTTTTAAAGGTTGTAAGTGGTATACTTTATTGTCTAGTTTAATGTGGTAACATTGGTATTATGGCTATAGTTTCAATTTAATTTTTTAGTGATGGTTATGTTTTAGTTATCGTCATGTAAGGTTTTAATGGTTATGATTGTGTTGTGTAAGGCCTTTCTCAAATTCATCATGGTGGTGATTGAGCTGGTGGGACTCTTGTGCTCTATTCACACATCAAAGCCCAACACCCCACATTCCCATATGGTGTGATGAGTGGCAAAGTACCCCTACGCCCAACCATATGAATATGAGTGTTCACACGTGATTCGATCGAACTCCAAGGATTAAGTGCTTATGCACTTACACAGAACAAGGATGATTTATGCAATCTTTGTCTTCCCAAGCTTACTTGTAAGGCACAATTGTATGGTTAAGTAAACTTGAGGTATATGATTTTTATGTTTTTTTATACTTTCTATCTTAGTCTCCTAAGTGTGTGTAATGAAAAGATTTAATTAACTAATAGGTTTTTGTAACTTTAATATGAATCAAATTCTAACACCAGCATTCGATCCCACTCTCTGGACACATCCTGAGCTAGTGTAACACTACTAGGATTACCAAACACTCATTTTTACTAGGTTACTAAGTGTTCCACGTATGCTTGAAGTGGTCATATTGAGTGTGCTAATTCATTTGTAATTGACAATTAATAATTGAACATAAATAATGTTAATTAACTATTGAAAACATCAACTAATTGTAAATAACATAAAATGCAATAATTAAGCTATTCTAAATGTTGCAAGGTTTATCATAAAATTCATATTTATTTTCGGACATAAGGTGTGCTCAGGTACACAATGCTTGAATAAAGATCCATTCACTTTATGACTCCTATTGTGGGCACTCAAAAATAATTCTAACTCTAGAATGGAAAAACTACAAGAATTTGACTACTGACTAAAAAACTAATGCTTAAACCAAGTGCCCTTGTCTCTTATTTATAGCCAATGAGATAGGTTTCGACATTGCATGTCCAATATGGCTTCGGCACCTTTGATATCACGTATCCGATATTGAGGGTCTGATATCAGGGATTTGATATCAAGGATCCAATATCAGGGATCATCATACCCCCATGACTGAATGAAAACTCATCCTCAAGTTCCTTACAAGATATTGGGAAGGTATGGGATTATTGACTGAATGACAATTGATGGTGACATGGAATGACAGACTCAAAGTGCCTGGTGAATGGATTGACAAACATATTACAACACTGGTATTCATAACCATTGTGGTGAACATTGTACATAGATGACATCTAGACCCTCATTTGATAGCTTGAAGAGAGAGAGAGAAAAGAAAATGAGGCGCATTGCTACTGATGTCAAAAATGTGCACATTGTTGTTCATCCATGGCCACATGACGAAGCTTATTCCTCATGTAAATGCTCTTGCTCCAATCCATGTTGAGTGCTCCCTCCTATCCTAGTCCATTGTTCATGTGATTGCCATCTCCACACACAACATAGTTACAAAATAGTAAGGATAGATAAGATATAATGTAATTGATACCTTGCCTTGATATGAAGCACATTGGCTAGGTTGTGGGTATGGCAGATACTGGGTTAGAGGTTTGTAATTGATAACTATCAAAGGTGTAGGAGTAATATAAGTAATGGAATGGAAAAATTTGTGATAGGGGCCCCCACGACTAAGAGCGAACCTCCGGTAGCAATAGGATGGAAAACGAAAGAAAAAGGAAGATAAGAGGAATAACAATGGTGAAGCCAATAAAAATGCATAGAAGGGTAGAGAAAAATGGATGTCATAGATGGGGTGAAATGAGAAATAGTGGATTGCAAGAAATTTTTAAGGAAAAAAACTTAACAATTGCACCAAAAAAGAATGCCAGTGGGTCCTCCCCAAAGCAGGCTCATGTCCTTTATGCCCTGACAAACCCACAAACCAAAGAGTCTGTAGGCTCTAGGAATGACATATGGAGACAATAATTAAGAATTCACTCACAAGAATTTACCAAAGAATAACAATGCATCGACCAAGATATAGACTAATCATAAAATCAGCAATGAGGTAGAATATGGGAAGAAATATGGAAAGAGAAAAGAGAATGGAATGGAATCCCAAAATCAAGTAATGAGTGGTGAGGTACCCCTATGCCCAACCATACAAATATGAGCATTCACGCATGATTTGGTCAAATTCCAAGGATTAAGTGCTTATGCACCTTCACAAAACAAGGATGGGTTAGCGATCGTTATCTTCCCAAGCTTACTTGTATGGCACAATTATATGGTTAAGTAAACTTGAGTTATGTGATTTTTATGGTTTTTATGTTTTATGTTCTTGGTGCTAAAGATGGAGAAATGAAATAATTTAATAACTAATTTGATTTAACTAAACAACTATGCTCTAACTAGTCCTAACACCAGCATCCATTCCCACTCTCTGTACACATCTTGAACTAGTGTAACACTATTGGGATTACCAAATGCTAGTCGTTACTGGGTTACCAAGTGTTTCACATATGCTCGAAGTGGTCATACTAAGTGTGCTTACTTGTTGAAAATTAACGAATTAGTAAAAGCAACATCAATTAACTAATGAAAAGGGTTGAAGAATTGTAAATAACATTAAATGTAGTAAATGCGCTATTTTGAATGCTACAAAGTTTATCACAAAGTTCATCTTTATTTCCAAACACAAGGTGTGCTCAGGTACACAATGCTGAAATAAAGATCCGTTTACATTATGACTCCTACTACGGGCACTCAGAAATAATTCTAACTCTAGAAAGAGAAAACTACAAGAGTTTGGATAAGGGACTATGAACTAATGCCAAAACCAAGTGCACCTACCTTTTATTTATAGGTGATGAGATAGGATCTAATATCAGGTGTCCGATATCGCTTGGCAAGCTCCAATATCGCAGATNATATCAGGTGTCCGATATCGCTTGGCAAGCTCCAATATCGCAGATCCAATATCACGGATCTGATATCGTGGTCCCGATATTGTGGTCTCAATATCGCAGCTCATCATACCCCTACAATTGAATGAAAACTCATCCTCGAGTTCCTTACAAAATATTGGGAAGGTCTGGGATTATTAACTGAATGACAACTGATGGTGACATGGGATGATAAACTCATAGTGCTTGGTGAGCAAATTGACAAACATATTACAACATTGGTGTTCACACCCATTGTGGCGAACACTATACATAGATGACATCCAAACCCTCATTCTATAGCTTGAAAATAAAGAGAGAGGAAAGAAAATGAGATGCGTTACAGTCGATGTTAAAACTGTGCACACCGTTATTCATCCTTGGTCATATGGTGCATGTTCCTTGCATAACTACTTTAGCTCCAGTCCATCATGAGTGCTCTCTCCTATCTTAATTCATTGTTCATGTAATCACCATTTGCACACATAACACAATCACAATTAGCAAGGATAGGTACGACATAATGCAATTGACACCTTGCCTGAACATAAATTGCATTGGCTAGGCTATGGATATGGTAGATACTGGGTTAGAGGTTTGTAACTAATAACTACCCAAGGTGTAGGGTTGAAATAAGTAATAGAATGAAAAAATTTGTGATAGGACCCCCATGATGAATAGAGAACCTCCGGTAGCAGTAGGGTGGAAACTTTAAAGAACAAGAAAGATGAGGAAAATAGTTGATCAAACAAAAACAAACTTTAAAGAACAACAATGAAGCTAATAAAAAAAAATAAAAATGGATGTCAGTGATGGGTGAAACAAGAAATAGTTGATTGTAGGAAATGTTTTAAGGGAAAGAACTTAACAATTGCACTAAAAAGGAATGCTAGTGGATCCTCCCCAAAGCAGGCTCATGCCCGTTATGCCCTAACAAACCCACAAACCAAAGAGTTTGTAGGCTCTAGAAATGACATATGGAAAGAATGGTTAACAACTTACCCACAAGAGTTTATGAAAGAATAACAATGCATCAACCAAGATATAGACTAACCATAAAATTGACAATGAGGTGGAATATGGAAAGCAATATGGAAGGAGAGGAGAGAATGGAATGGAACCCGAAAATTAAGGTTGTGTACAGTCCCTTATGTAATATGTGGTTAATGTGACTTAATAAAATTCATTCCAAATCCAGATTAAAACTAACTATGTCTAGTGACCTTGTATCAACACACTCGACCAACCCATCCTCTTGAAGCAACAAGAATGCATTCACAGAGTCACCACCATTCCAACAAGAGAAAGAGAGAGAAGCAGGAAGCGAGAGAGGGCCTTAGTTAGAGGGAATCTTCAGGCATGGGTAACATATCTTTCTAGTGGTATAACCAGTGCTTGTAGCCCATGTTTCTTTATTATGTCTAAGGGGTGTGCTTTGAATTCCCACTAGTTTTTTTTTATGTGTGAGAACCACACCATGCAAAGACTTATTTGGTTTAGTCAACTTCCTGATATTTGATCAATAGCAAAATGGTGGAGAACCAATGAAAAACATATAAGTACCCAAGAGAATAGCTAGCACAAATATATCGAATCCCTTGAAGTCATACCCTTTTCAATCCATTTGAATCTTTCCTTGGGTTGAAGAGTAACAAGCCACCAATTTACTTAATAAGTTTACTTAGAAAAAGGGACAATACATTTCCAAAACAAGGGAGACCATAGAGTTGCATGGGTAAATGGATGTTGTGGACTTATTGCTTGTTTTATCAAAAGAAACCATATCTTAGTATCAACATTGAGAGTCAAAGGTAAAAACCAAACATTAGCAATCAACACTATTATAATACAACCCACCATCATGAGCACTTATTTGGTGATGAGTGAGAATAATCAAACAAAGAAATAGTAAAAATATTAACGATGATGTAAAAAAAAATAAGTAAATATGAAAAAATGTGTAAAAAAAAAAGGCCAAAGGGAACTAAGTTCTTAGAATGATTAGCATTGGTGGCCCTCTCCCCCACGACTAAGTTGGAAGGAGGAGATCCAAAATAAGGAGTAGGGTTGTCCATTCATAGAGGTAGTGTTAGTACTAGCCGTTCTAGGCTCATGGAAGGGTTTGATTTGCTAGATGTTGACTAATAATTTCCTACCTGGGCTTTTAGGTTTATGGATCATCAATGCCCCTAAAGGAAAATTTTCATGAATAATATAAGGTCCTTCCCATAGTGTTTAAAATTTAGTTTGTTGTGGCACATGTGTAGGATTCCAATAAAGAACCTTATCGCTCGGTTGGTATTTAACTTTTCTAATTTTTAGGTCATGACATTGTTTATTAAAGGCCCTGTGTAGTTTGTTAGATGACAGAGTGACTAATTGATTTTCATCTAGTAAGTTAAGGTTCATTAACCATTCTTTTTGTGCTAGATTAAGGTCAAGGTTAAGGTCACATGCTGTGGATAGTATACGGAGCTTAGCTTGAATAGGAAGTGTTGGAAGTTTACCATACACTAACTCATAGGGAGAGTAGTCTATAGAGAGTTTCCATGTGGAGTGGTATGCTAAAAGAGCATTGTTTAGTTTGGTGCTCCAATCTCACCTATATTTGCTAATGGTTCATGTCAATATTTTTGTAATTTTCCTATTGGTGACTTTGGCTTGACCATTTGCTTGAGGATGATATGATGTAGTCAGCTTATGGTCAACTCCTAAGCGCTACATCAATTTTCAAAAATTTACACCTGTAAAATGTGTACCATTGTTAGAGATAAGTGCACGAGGCATGCCAAACCTATTTACAATTTATTATTGAAAAAATCGTGCAGTGGTAGATGATGTACAATTTGTAACCGTAGCTGCTTCTGCCCATTTTGTAAAATAGTCAACAACAACAACAATGTAGGCTTTTTCATTGGACATTGATGTAATAGGCCTCATAAAATCAATTCCCCATATGTCGAAAGGTTCTAAGAGTTGAATCCATTGTTGTGGGCCCTCCATTCTAGTAGTCATTCCCCCATCGTGTTGGTAGCACTTACAAGATTGGATGAAATGATGAGCATCTCAGAACAATGTAGGCCAATAATATCCTACAAGATAGATTTTAATAGTTGTTCATCTCCTAGCATAATGACTCCCACAAGGGCCCTTATGAGCATCTCGGAGAACTTGCAATTAGTCTACATTGGGAACACACCATCAGACCAAGCTGTTGGAACATACCTTATAAAGGTGTTTGTTGATTTCCATGAAATATTTGGCTTGATGAAGAAACTGTATTTCTTTTTAATGTCTAGCCCTTGTGGTGTTTCTTGTGTAAGCAGATAAGTGAGAATGCTACTATAACAATTTGTATCAGTGGCTAAGTGATTATTTATCACACTTGCAAAGAGGAATTCATCAGGGAAATGGTCAAAAATTGGATATTCATCCTCTTTGTTATCCCATCATAATCAAGAGAAATGATCAGTGACAACATTCTCGGTGCCTTTACGATTGATCATTGTAAGATCAAACTCTTGTAAGATCATGAGCCATTGTATGATGTGAGGGCTCCCCATTGGTTTATTCATTAGGAATTGTATTGCACTATGATCCATGTATACAAATATCTTATAGTCTAATACATAGTGTCTAAATTTTTCTAGTGCAAACACCACAACCATTAACTCTTTTTCTGTTGTGGTGTAGTTGAGCTATGCACCAGTAATACTTTGACTTACATAGTGAATGTAATAGGGTCATTTCTAGTCACCTAACTATGTAAGTACGACTCCTAAATAAAAGTTGGACACATCAGTCATTATATGGAATGGATTGGACCAGTCAGGAACTTGTAAAATGGGTGTTTCTACGAGCTTCTACTTCAAGGTTTGGAAAGCTAGCTCACACTCCTTGGTCCATTTAAAGGGTACATCCTTTTTTGTTAAATTTACCAATGGTTTTGCAACCTTAGAAAATTTCTCAATGAAGTGTCTATAATAACTAGTATGCCCAAAGAATGATCAGATATCTTTTATAGTTTTAGGTTGACGGGTGATTCCTTGGATGACCTTAATCTTTTCAGGATCTACCTCTATCCCTATTTGCAAAATCTTATTCCCTAACACAACACCTTCTTGGACCATTAAATGGCTTTTTTTCCAATTGAGCCTTAAGCTGGTTTCTACACATCATTTCAGTACTTGCTCTAATCGGTCTAACGCTTGATTGAAGTTTGCTCCGTAGGTGGAGAAATCATCTATGAAATCCTCCACACCATTTCCTATTTGCTACTGAAATATGCTTAGAATCAAATGTTGAAATGCTGCTAGGACATTGCACAAGCCAAATGACATCTGTTTATATGCAAATGTTTTCCAAGGACTTGTGAATGTAATTTTGGCTTGGTCTTTTGGTGCTATTTGAATCTGATTGTATCCACTGTAATCATCCAAAAAGCTATAGTAGCAATGCCCTACAATGGTTACTAAGACTTGGTCAATGAATGACAATGAGAAATGATCTTTAAATGTTGCCATGTCCAGTAGCCTAAAGTCTACACACACCCTCCATTTTCCTTCCTTTTTGGGCACAATTACTAACGGGCTAACCCATTCACTATCAGCAATGGGGTAGTTGAACCCAGCTTTTAGAAGTTGTTCAATTTCTTCTTTAACCACCTACTTAAGCTTTGGGTTCAGTTGCCTTTGCAGTTGTCTTCGAGGTTTCATGGAGGGGTTAGTGTAAATCCTATGTTGGTATATCCTAGGATCTATTTTGGTTAATTCAGGATATGACCAAGCGAAGGTCTTCAACCAATTGTTTACTACTTCCAGCAGTCTTTCTTTTTGTTGAGGGGCAAGCTTAGCATTAATAATTATTAATTTTCCATTCTTGAGAAATGTATACTCCATACTGATGGGCAATGGTTTTAATTCGAGGGGTTCTTTCTTGAACTTGTTAGGAAATTTGAACTTACCCTAGGTGATATTTTTGATGTCAAGACTTGGAAGTTGGTAATGGACTTGCTTTAATGTGTCTATGCTATTGATGTAGGTGTAAGTCAAGCTCTCAGTTGGTTCCATGCATATAGTTGAATTTCTCTCTTGGTCAGCTATCAACCATTGGGTGCCTTCCTATCTTGTGGCTACTGCATACAGGCATCTTTGTATGTTAGTTATTTATACACATTGGTTGCATGCAAGTAATGTTAAACGTTGTACAAACTAGGACTTCTGCACACAATTACACCCTGTGTCACTGTATGTGATACATGGAACTTTCTTCTTCTCAATCTTTCCAAACATATTTTTTTGATATTTTTAGGGAAAGATCACTTATTTCTAGGCACACATCAATTTTGCTTAGCCATGCTCTTCCCATAATGATCAAAAAATCCCCCTTATAGTTGTTGACTTGAATCGCTAGGAAATCGACTGGATACAACCATCCACAAACAAGGGTGACAATGTTCTCCACTAGTTCTAATGGGACAGTGATGGACTGGTCAGCCAACTGTCACTGAATGTTACTCTTTTTGAGTGGAGGCAGGTTCCAGGCTTTGTACATTTCTTGAGAGATTAAGTTAACACCAGAACTTGAATCCAAAAGAGCTTTGCAAGGTTCATTTCTTACGATTTGTAAATAAATAAGAGGAGTTCCAGGATTAAAGAATTTCCTAGGAAGATAACCAGTTTTAATCCAATCGATAATGGCATGAGTCAACATGACCATGTGTGTTAAGTATGGCCTTTGGTTCGAGGAAGCTTTGAAGATTCGAATGATGGTGAGACCTTGGGAGAATCAGCTACTTGTGGTTGTAAGGACTTAGTTGGAATATTGGTTCTAAAGAAAGGTCTTTTCTTTGTGCGGTTGTTTGATCCAATAGTAGGTTGAGGGTTAACAGCCCTTGTAGCATTATGTTGTTGCAGCTGAGTAGGGAGAGCACTTTGCATAGTTGGAGTAGGTGGTAATGAAGCTAAGGGTGGAAGAGATGCAGTTAGATGAGAAGGATATTATGTTTGTGGAACATCTCCCCTAGGAGAAGAAGTTCTATAGTACTCATGGGTTTGGTAGTGAGGCTAAGAAGTGATGTGACTAAGTGAGTCACGTGGAGAGATTGGTTGTTGCACGTAGTACTCGTATGGGTCAAGTTAATGGTAAGTGTATTGTTGACGTGGTGGTGGCATTCCCCATGATTGTGGGTGTTACCATTGTTAATACTATTCATTTGGTTATGGTGGAGTTCCACTTGGATAATACACCAAGGATTGGTGGAACTACCTTGGGTTACCTTGAGGATAAGGTAACCTTTGGGGTGTTTGCCATCTATTTAATTGTGGGTTTAGTGCATACATCCCAGACTCCTATAGATGTGAGATTATGGGACAAAATTCCTTAGGATGATCATATTGGCATATCTCACATCTACTATCATTATCTATATTCGAATCCACAACCTCTTCAATGATGGAAACTTTGCCCTTACCTTTGTTACATGCATATTTAGCTTCTTTCTTTTTTCTTCTTCCTCGGTCACTACCTTGCTCTCTGGACTCCTCTACTATTTTGAGAACGGTTTGGAATTTATTATCTAGGGAGTCCCACATTTGATATACCTTTGCCAATATTTTTGATGCAAATTTTTGAATGGGTAAAGTTTTTCTACTCATCATCTCTTCAAGTGGTGACTCTTCTTCATCCTTACAAAATGTAACTTCCTTCTTTCAGAGGGAAGGATCTTTGTTATATTCCTCTACACTCTCTCTTTTCCTTAACTCACCTTCTTCTTTGGCAACTTGCTCCAACAATCTTTGTACTTGATGGGATCTAAGTTTGAATAGTCTTTCTTAGGCATAAGTCCCAATGGTTCTTTGTGTTTTGCACCTAAGGCCATCTATGAGATGGCATAGTTGTTCCCTCTACGAGTAATCATGGCTAGGGAAATGATGTAATAATGCATAATATTAGCCCATGGTAACATCCAAGGGTTCATGTCCTCCTTGTTTCCATCCTTGGATTTGCTTACGTAGGTTGGACACTTGGGAGTACATTTGATACTTATTATTGAATAACTGTAACATGGTACTCCATTGATGAATGGATTCCAATTCTAAGAATTGGTACCAACTTTCCACATCCTTGATCAATGTATGATGAGTGGCGAGGTACCCCTACACTCAACCATATGAATACAAGCATTTCACGTGTGATTTGGTCGAAGTCCAAGGACTAAGTGCTTACGCTCCCTAATGGAACACTTAAGGTTAATCAATTGCTGTCTTCCCAAACTTACTTGTATTGTCACAGTTGTATGGTTAAGTAAGCTTGAGGTACATGATTTTTATGTTTTTTATCTTTTTAATATCCTATGCTAATAAGGAAAGGTGAACAGAACTAAGTGACTAACTATCATTAACTATTCACTAACTAAGTTCTAATTGTCCTAGCTCCAGTATCTGTTCCCACTTGCCATACACACCCTGAACTAGTGCAACACTGCTGGGATTACTAAACACTACTTGTTACTTGGTTACCAAGCATTACACATGTGCTCGAAGTGGTCATACTGAGTGCACTTAACTAGGAGAGTGAATGGTTGAGAGAGATTAATTATCTAGGAAAGCATTTAAACATTTAACAATAATTAATTTCTATTTAACTTAGTCCACATGTTGCAAGGTTTATCAAAAAGTTCATCTTTATTGCTGTACAAAAATGTGTGCTTAGGTACAATTTGCTTGAATAAAGATCCATTCACTTTAAGACTCCTACTATGGGCACATGGAAATTATTCTAACTCTGGAATGGTAAAATTGTAAGCGTTTGGCTAAGGGTCTAAATCTAGATGCCTAAAATAGGGAAAATCATCTCTTATTTATAGACATTGTGGCAGGCTATACGCGATATCATAGGGGTGGACGCGATATCACATAAGCGATATCACGGCTCATCATACCCCCATGATTGAATAAAAACTCGTCCTCGAGTTCCTTACAAAATATTGGGAAGGTATGGGATTATTGACTTGAATGATACTAATGGTGAATGGGGTGACATGTGAATGGATCATCATTACAATACATGAAAAAATTAGTGTTCATGATAACAAGAGTGAACACTATACACATTTGACATCTAGCCTTATTTGGCAGCTGAGAGAGAAGAGAAGAGAGAGAGAGAGAGAGAGAGAGAGAGAGAGAAAAGAAGAAGTCTATTGCTGTTGATGCCAAGATTGCGCCTTTCATTGTCAATCCATAATCATGCCATCAATCTTGTTCCTTGCATAACTGCTCTAGCACTAGTCCATTCGAAGTGTTCCCTCCAGATCCAATCCATTGGTGTATGATTACCATTTGCACACACAACACAGTCTTAAATTAGTAAGGGTAAATGAATCATAATGTAGTTGATACCTTACCTTGGTGAAAGGTCCATTGGTTGAGTTGTGATATGGATGATGTGAATTTTGGAGATATAACACTGGTGACTACCCAAGATGTAGGGGTTTAGGAAAAATTGAAAAAATTGGACAAGGACCCCCGTGACTAAGAGTGATCCTCTGGTAGTGATAGAATGGAAAAAGATAAGGAATAAGAAAGATGGAGAAAAAGAAACAACGACAACACTAATAAAATGGATGTCAGGGATGGAAATGAACAAAATAAAGGTTGATTGTGAAAATGTTTAAGGGAAAGAAATTCACTAATGGGCCAAATAGGAATGCTAGTGGGTCCTCCCCAAAGTAGGCTCATGTCCTTAATGCCCTGACATTCCCATATTCAAAGAGTCTGTAGGCTCTAGAAATGTCATTTGGAAGTAAGATTTAAATTCTTAACCATAAGAGTTTACCAAAAAGAAAACAATGTATCAACCAAAATG
The DNA here is from genome assembly GCA_015680685.1 of Gnetum montanum. Lineage (NCBI taxonomy): Eukaryota > Viridiplantae > Streptophyta > Gnetopsida > Gnetales > Gnetaceae > Gnetum > Gnetum montanum. The sequence continues at coordinate 895,491 of MNCI01013865.1, read as the reverse complement.
TAGACTACTGATATAACCAACAATGAGGTGAACAATGGAGAAAGAACTATGGAAAGAAAAAAATGGAATGGGGTCTTAAGAAAAAGGTGGTGTACAGCCCCTTGTGTATTAATTTTTAATGTGACTTAGTAGATCTCATTTCAAATCTAGCCTTAAATAATCCACATCTAGTAACTTCACATTAATACATGTGGCCAATCCATCCACCTAAAGTAACAAGAATGCCTCTATCAAAGAGTCACCACCATTTCGACGAAATGAGAAGGAAGAAAGTAGGAAGTGAGAAAGGGCCTTAGTTAGAGGGAACATGTTCGTTTAGTTCCATAACCAGTGCTTGTAGCCTAGGTGATTATTTTTTCTAAGGGGAGTTCTTTGAATTGTCACTATTTTTTTTTGCGTGAGAACCATACCATGCAAAGACTTATTATTTTTATTAGCTTAGCTTCGCTATAATGGAGTAACGTCAGAATGGTAAGTAAAACTCAAGAAGAAAAAATCCAAGCACTCAAGAGAATGACCAATACAAATGCATCAAGTCTCCTTGAAGCCACACCCTTTTCAATCCTTGAGTCCTTCCTTAGTTTGAGAAATACCCAGTCACTGATTCATTGATAGTTCTATTATTTTTTTGAAGAAAGGGACTATACAATTCCAAGCCAAGGGAGACCATAGAAATTCATGGATGCATGGGTGATGTGGACTCATTTCCTGTTATATCAAAAGAACCATATCTTAGTATCAACATTATAACTCAAAGGTAAAAACCAAACATTAGCAACCAATAGAATATAGTTCATACCATCATCAGGAGCACTCATTAGGTGATGAACCTAACAAAATAAGTAAACACACAAATAAACAAAAAAGTGTGAATGATGTTGCAAAATAAAAACAAGAAAAGTTAAAGAAATTTGTAAAACAAAAATGTGTAAAACAAAAAATTAAAAAGGAACTGAGGGCCTTGATTGATCAGCATAGGTGACCATCTCCCCCATGACTGAGTTGAAAGGGAGAGATCCAAAATAATGAGCAAGGTCATCCTCTCTTCGATGTGCTATGTGCATTGACCATTCTAGATTCATGATAAGGTTTGGTCTATTGCACACTGACGAGTATTCTCTTATCAGAGTATTTGTTTGAATTTTTTAGGAGTTTCCAACTTCCCCCAATTGATGTTTTCAAGTTAAGGTTTGGAAGTCAGCGACGCTCTTGCTCTAGTGCATCTATGCTTTCAACGTGAGTGCAAGTTGTTCCATTAGTTAGTTCCATGTATATTAGTGAGTTGCTCTCTTAATCAGCTATCAATCATTGGGTGTCTTCTTGTTGTGTGGTTGCTACATACAGGGACTTTTGTATGTTAATTTCTTGGGCACACCGGTTGCATGCAGGCAATGCTGAAAATTCCTATAGGCAATCACACCCTGTATCATTGTATGTGATGCATGGAACTTTCTTCTTCTCGATCTTCCCACAAGTGTTTTTCTTAGATATTTCTAGGGAAAGATCATGGATTTCTAGGCATACATTTATGGTACTTAGCCATGCCCTTCCCATTATTATTGGGAAGTCCCCTTTGTCATTGTTTACTTGTATCACTAGGAAATCAGCTGGGTATGATCACCCCATGGTAATGATGTCCTCCACCAGTCCCAGGGGAACAATGATGGACTGGTTAGCTAGCTCTAAGTAAATATTACTCTTCTTTAGTGGAGGTAGGTAACAGGCTTTATACATCTCTTGTGATATCAAGTTGACTCCGGAACTTGAGTCCAGAAGAGCTTTACAAGGTTCGTTCCTAGTGAGTTGGAGATAGATTAAAGGGCTTCCAGGGTCAAAGAATTTGTTGGGAAGGTGGCCCTCCTAAATCCAATCAGTGATGACATGTGTTAAGATAACTATGTGTGTTGAGCTCTGTTTTTTGATTTGAAGGGAGCTCCGAAGCCTTATTTGACAGAGAAGCGTTCAGAGGCTCAACCGCTTGTGGTTATGAGTGCTTGGCTAGACTGTTGATTCTAAAGAAAGGTATTCTATTTGTGTGGTTGTTAGAACCAACAGTGGGTTGAAGGTTCACAGCTCTCATAGCATTATGTTGCTACGGTTGAGTGGGGAGTTTCCCTTGCATTACTGGAGCAGGTGGTAATGGAGCTATCGGTGTGAGAGTTGCAGATGGGTTTAAAGGATGGTATGTTTGTGGGTTGTCTCTCCTAGGAGAAGGAGTCCTATAATACTCCCAAGCTTGGTAGTGATGTTGTGATGTCATGTAACCAACAGAGTCATGTGGAGAGATTGGTTGCTACATGTAATAGCCATATGGATATGGTTGCTGGTAAGGGTATTGTTTCCTTGGTGGTGGCATTCCCCATGACTGTGGGTATTGCTATTGCTGGTGTTGCTCAATAGGTTGTGGTGGAGTTCCACTTGGGTAATACGTAAAAGGTTGGTGGAACTGCCTTGGGTTACCTTGGGGATAAGGTAACTATCGGGGTGCTTGTTGTTTGTTAAGTCGTGGGTTGAGTGCATACACCCCAGACTCTTGTAGGTGTGAGATTATTGGGCAACATCCCTTAGGATGGTTGTATTGGCATATCTCACATCCACCATCATTGTTCATATTGGAATCAATATCCTCTTCGGTGATGGCCATTTTACCCTTACCTTTGTTATGTGCATGGCCCATGTCCCTCTTTTTCTTTTTATCATAGTCACTACTTTGCTCCTTAGACTCCTCTACAATTTTAAGAACGATTTTAAATCTACTATCCAAGGAGTTCTACATTTGGTCTACCTTTGCCAACACTTCTATTGTTAATCTTTGAAGTGGCAAGGTTTTCCTATTCACCATCTCTTTGAGTGGTGACTCTTCCTCCTCCTCACAGAATCTCGCTTCCCTTTTTCAAAGGGAAGGATCGTGGTTATATTCTTTCATACTTTCTCTCTTATGTAGCTCTCCTTCTTCCTTGGCTACTTACTCCAACAATCTATGAACTTGATGGGACCTAAGCTCTAATAATCTCCCTTGGGCATACGTTCCAAGGGTTTTCCTAGTTTCATGCCTAAGTCCATCTACCAGATGGCATAGTTGATCCTGCTGTGCGTAACCATGGCCTGGGCAACAATGTAATAGTGCATAATAATGGTCCATGATTGCATATGAGGGTTTTTGATTTCCATGCTTCCATTCTTGGATTTGCTTTCATAGGTTGGACACCCAGGAGTACGTTTGATACTTATCATTAAACAGCTCTAGCATTGTACTCCACCTTTGAATGGATTCTAGTTCTAAGGACCGGTACCAGCTTTTCGCTTCTTTCATCAGTGTCCTTGGGAACAAATTTAATTTTTTCCATTCATTCTTGATGTTCTTCAAGGCACATGCATCATGAAATTCTTGTAAGTGGTTTTGAGGATCAGTGTTGTATCCCCCCCTCAAATCATGGGATGTTATTCATGTCTAGTCTCTTGATCCTACTATCTTTTTGGTGCCTTGTGGGTATTCTTACGGCCTCCGTGATGTCTAACATGCTTCAAGTTGCAAGTAGGGGTTCTTCATGGTCATTCCATTCATACCGTCTATGATGTCTACACGGTTCCCTACTCTCCCTTCTTCTATGCCGTGATTCTCTAGAATGCCCTCATCCTCATTCTTGACTCTCTCGTCGAGGTTTCTCACTCTATTTACCCTTATCCTCATAGTTAGGCTCCTTATGACTGCATCCTGATATTGAAGGAGAGGGTGAATGTGATGATGAAGGTGAAGAAGAAGGAGAACCATCATGATGATGATGTTTTCTACCTTCTCTTTGGTGGTCTCGGCCCCGATCATGATTACGATCCGAATGCCCACCCTTATCATGTGTTTGTGTTCCCTCGTTGAACACTTGGTATTTGTGGGGACCAAAACTAGGGTTGTGAATCATGGAGTGAAGGTTCTGATACATCACCTCCTAACCATTGTTAGGAGGGGGAACATCATTTGATGGGGAACTTATTGGAACCGGTTCGCCATATCCAACTTTGCTTAAAATGTGTGTGGTGTTATGGGACCATTTTACTTTTAAAGATATATGATATCTCTCCTGTTGCAAGTTTCTTTAACATTGCACTTCTGTGGGGTGGTAGTCCCTTGTGTCATGGTCACATGTAATGTACTCTGCGTATAATTATGACATGCCTATTCATGTGAAAGCACGAAGGAGCATGTTGGGAATTGCTCAGTCTGGAGGCAATACTATGTTACCCTCCAAGTCTCTCCAACGCAGTTGTTCATCTTGATAGAGAATAAATGTAAAGTCAGGTACATATTCATGATGATGAATATATACCACATGGAATTGTTGAAGAACTGGCGGATCTTGGTTATGTGTGTTGTGCCACCGACTATCTCTTGTATTGGTCCTAGGCGGTGAAGTGCTTTTGTGTGAAGAAGAAGACATTTTTGTCTTGTTCGGTGTGCTATTTACCGTTATCTTATTTTTCTTTTCATCAACCCCAAGGGTTCATTCTAGCGTCCCAACGATATGAATGATATCCTATGTTCTATGTAGCACAAAAACAACTAAGTCCTCGACAACGGTGCCAATGATGAGTGGAGAGGTACCTCTACAATCAACCATACACATACAAGCATTTCACGCACGATCTAGTTGAACTCCACGGACTAAGTGCTTACGTGCCCTAATGGAACACTTAAGGTTAATCAATCACTGTCTTCCCAAACTTACTTGTATTGTCATGGTTGTATGGTTAAGTAAGCTTGAGGTACATGATTTTTATATCTTTTATCTTTTTAATATCCTATGTTAATAAGGAAAGTGTAATGATTGAAAACGTCGATGGCTGGAAAACACTGAGAGATTGTTGGTCATGATAATCTTAACCCTAGATCTACGCGAGGGCCGTGCTAGATAAGATGGAAATGGGGCACCCTGAACAGTCTGGTCGATTAGACAGGAACTTAGTCAATGTTAATATAACCTTTTGCAAACAGATAATTTGAAAATGAGACTTGTAACATAGAATAGTGATGTTTAAATGCAAAAAGAGTAGAAAACTATGTAAAATGTGACGAAAAATAGGAAAGAAAAGTAAAATGCAGTTAGGAAAATGCACCGCTTCAAGGCTATGACTTCACTCTATCAATGTGGATACAATCGGTTGCACGATGTTGAGAGATGCAGAGATCCCAAGAGTAACCAAGATATTTAGAGCAAGATAGCAGTATGCTTGAACGCGGACTTGGGGGTCAACAATGCAAAATGCTATGAGGATAGTAGGGCGAAGTAGAATAGGATGCCAAATAAGAGTGCTAACTATTTACAGTGTCAAACAAGATGTTTACAATGCTCAGGAATACAACACTAACTTTTTTGCTTGCCAGCCAACAAAATTGTGGGGCTTGGGCCCAGGGCATGCGAAAGATGTGGTTTGGACACCATGTGTCCTGGGCTTGAGTTGACATGTCTATGCTACATGGACATGCATGACCGTTGGATGAGCCTGCCATGCTGTAATTACGAGCCTGCCACACTGTAATTGCACTGTTAAAGCTTGGAGATGTGTGCCAATGGTGAAATTAGGTGAAGTGCATTGATGTAGCATAACCGCTTGCCATGCTTTGTAGCATAGCATGTTTGATGTAGCGTAGCATCTTGCTACGCTGTGCTACACTACCAGCGTAGCATAGCATAGCCACCAGTTTAAAGAATAAAACTTACATTGCGTCTTGTTGCATGTGTTGGAAACCTTTGAAGTGCTATGACTATTTCTGGCATATTTACTACACTGTGCTATGTTACGTTGCATAGCAGTTGGCCTCAGTCACAAAACCGTTGACAATATGCAAATTTTACCTTTTGCACTGCGAAACTTGCGAACTTGTTGATCTTGCCCTTTGAGATGTCTTTCATTATTCTTGTAGAGTCATTACGTTGTGCTACGCTATGTAGCGTAGCAACCAACATGGCCTACTTTTTGCTAAGATTGCCACTTTTTGGTGAAGGAGCCATTGCTGAAGGACTTGGAGCCGAGCATAGCAACTATTTTCGAAGGCCAGAGGCACTAACTGAGTGCATTTGAAATCACTAAGTAAGCTTACCCTTCTTGTCTTGCTCTTGCTATGCTATGCTATGTTGCATAGGGTAGCATAGCGTAGCATCTTGTCTTGTGACAATTTATAGTTGATTGCTTGAACGACTATCTCCCGAAGCCTACTACGCTACACAGCATAGCGTAGCGTAGTGGACTCTTCAACTAGAAAACTTGCCAAACTAGTTTATGCATTTTGAGCATTGTCGATAACTCTCCACATCGTTTTTGAGTAGGCTATCAGCTGGATGAATTACCTAGCTAGAAAATTTGCCAAACTATGTAGCCTAAACTCAAAGCATTCATTTCTTGCTGAAGTGACCTAACGCTACCTGAACTGCGGAGACTTGGTAAAGCAAGAACGCCTTGAAAATTTTAGGGTGTTTCATTGGCCCCACTTTGTTAAATTTGGAGGATGGACCCGAGAGACATCGATAAAGAATATGAAACACCATGGAAGATGAAATGCTAACATTTTTATTTAGTGATTGCTGAGATGTCGCTTAGCTGTGCTTGAGAGTGTTGCATTGGTTTTGCAGGGGGGAAGGGACTAAGAAGGGAGGAAGGAGGTTTAGGAGAAGGGTAAAGATGAGACTTAGCAGAGTCCCTCATCGGAGTACTCGTGAGGGAGTTGTTCGCATGGTCATATTTACTTCCATTGACCTTCAACCTCTCGTTGAAACATTTGGAGAGGGTTATTGTGAAAAAGCTTACGTGCCATTTTTTTTAGGCATGTTTTTTTATGCGTGTGGGCTTTTGCTCTTTTACGCTTTTGCATTTTGCTATTTTGCTGTTTACATTTGTGAACAACCTTGTTGTAGGACAGGTGTTTCTTTCCCAGGATGAGTTGTGTTACATCCACATGGTGCTTTAACCTACCTACAGATGCTTCCCATGCGGTGAGCTGTGTTATGCATGTCATGGACTTTGCGGTTGAGAAAACAGGAGGGCTTGCTAGGCTTTGGAAAAGCTTGTAAAAGAGGGGAGTGAGTAGAAATTGTGGGTGCATGAAGTAAGGTAAAGGGGAGGAGCTTGTAAGGTAGGACAAGATGTGCACTCTAAAGTGGCCAAGCTAATCAAGACAATTACTTCGCAACGCTGTAGCATTTGTTGCCATGGTGAGACACACCTTCGGTCGATGCCTCTTTGGAACACACCCTACAAACATAACAGAGAGTGAACCAGAAGAAATAGCCATGGTGCAAAATGAGGTCAAAGGTTTGGATATACTAGAAACCCTATTTCTTGGGGTAACCTAGGGTATTCTGAGGTATTTGAAGGATGGTGCAGTCAGTAGCAGGCAAGGAGAAGGATCTAGTCAATGCCTCCAAGGTTTAAGGTGTTTGGCTTGGATCTGGGATATGCTTGAGTACAGCTTCTACCATCTCTACAACACATTGTTTGTTGCACATCACATGGGAACGTGCTTTCAAAATCCACCAGGGATCATCTATTATGCTAGCGAGTGAGTTTTTTATCCACGTTCTACTGCATTATGCAACGTTTGTTACGCTAGCCAAATGTTAATGGAATGTTTTTGTTACCAAGTTTCATATCAATGCAAAAGGGATTCACGGCGATATGGATGCATTGGCCATAATAGAGATGGCCCTGCAGGAATTCTCTTCCACTGAGAATATCCGTGCCAGTGTAATAGGTCAATGTGGAGGTGAGTATCACACCTATACAGACCAATTTCCCAATATCTATGGCAGAAGCAAGGAGTTTGGTTGGTTGGATGAGGGATGGGCACCCTTCAAACTGATCCCCATGGAAGACATCTTGGTCACTCTTCCACAATTCCCGTTGCCGTATAAACCTAGTAAGTTGAGTAGTAGGTACAGCATGCTAGAGTGTCTTTGCCATTTTTCTTTATTCTTTGTGTTTTTATGCTAACCATTTCTATGAAAACTATTGTAGGGGCGAAGAAGTCCCAGGAGGTGACGGTGATAAGTACTGGGAACCAGGAGGCAAACATCTACTTTAAGTATGGAGAAGTAGATGCGAGCCAATGCTGGATATACAGTGAGGCCTCAGAATCCCTGGTCAAGAATCTCCGAAACACTGGGCTTATATATTTTTTCTTGACCTCGAACCCAAGCATTCTTGCCATTGAGATGCTCTCCCTGGTGAACTCCTTTTTCGATAAGGTGGACTGCTTTTGCACACGCATACACGGTGTGTAGGTGGTCATTGACATCAATGACCAGCTATTTGTAGACCTTTTCAGTGTCCCTGCCGATGGCATCCTCATAGGTTCAAAGTCCAAGAAGGAGTTAAACATTTAGAAGGATGACATCGTGGAGTGGATAGGGGTTCCTAAAGAGCGGAAGGGGATCCTTATGGAGAAGGTTAGGGAAGGACCTGCTAAGGAAGTTTACCCTCTCTTCTATGCTTGTGCTTTTTCCTAGCTACTTTCCCAAGGGAAGATCCTTGGGATTGAGCAAGCTTGGGTAATGCGTGAGGTCATGGAAGAGGGGGCCCGCTACAACTGGGCCAAGTCTCTATGTAAAGGCTTGTAGGCTGAAACCTTGGGGCTCCATAAGAAGTAGGAGTATTGTTCCAATATACATTATGCCTTATACATAGCCTGTCTATGATGTTTTATGGAGTTTCTGGTGGTCCACGAGAATGGGGCCTAGATATTGTGGAATCGCAACCAGATTTTCAAACCGTGGATCTGCCAAATCCTCCAGACCACCCTAGCCCAAGATCCCCTAGAAGTAATTAGGAAGTCATTCTCCATGACAACTAAGGATCGAGTGGCCTGCAACTTTCATGGCCAAGACATCTTAGGAGAGGCACCTGCTACTGTCAACAGTAGCGTATCATAGGGGAAACGTCTCATTGCCAAAATGATGGTCACTAGGTTGCAACGAAAGAGGCCTACTTTAGCTAAGGAAACCCTTTGCACTAAGGAAGAGAAGGGGCGGAGATTGCAGCTTAAACTACAGAGGATGCAGCCCCCCATTGGTAAATGATTTTATTCATGTTTATTTATTCGCCTACTTTGTTAATGCCTATTACACTGTGCTATGCTAGACAACGTAGAATAGCGTAGCACCTACTTTAAGCTAACCTGTTTTGAGCTAACGCAAACATGTTTTGGGCTACCAGAGGAAGAAGAGGAAGAAGAAGAAGGTGATGAAGAGGTGTCAGCCCCCAAGAAGGGGGTGAAGAATAAAGACACGGAGGCCTTAGTCTCAAAAGAAAGGGCCTCAGTTAAGAGGAAAGGAGCTCCTGCCGCTAAGGCAGGGGCTCTTGTTATTAGGCAGAATCCTCCTACTAACAAGGAGGAAATTTTTGGAGATGAAGAGGAGTCTCCCATGAATAAAGTGGATGTTGGCACCTCAAAAGGAAAGGCACCAACGAATGAAGAAGAAACCCGCATCGACCTAGCAGGGACTTCTACCAAGGATGCTACCATCACTTTGAATCAGAAGGGAGGGGAACTGCAATTAGATGTTGGTGAGTTTAGCGATATATTCTCTTTGTCATAGTTCATTTTGGTCATTGCTGACACATTTAGTTGTATGAAAAACACCACTGTTAATATTGTAGGACCCCCTATGATTCATGTGGAACCATGGGCCGAGACCCCTGATAAGTTTATGTTTATGCAGGGGGTCGTCGACAACATGATTGGCCATCTTTAGCAGGTCAACCCTGAAGTGGGTAAGTAGTAGTGTTAGGTGCTCTCATGTTGCTATGCTAGAATTCTTGAATTCGCTGACCTTGCTACGCTAATGCAATTGATATGATCTTTATGTTGTGATAGCCCCTCGACTCAAATGGGACTTGACACGACCTTTGAAAGTCAGTGCCATGCCTACATTCTTGCCTGAAGTGACTAAGATACCCCGTCGCACATACGACAAGGTTAGCAAGTGTGCTTTGCACTTGGCTTGCTCCTTGTGGGAGTATAAGCATGTGAACGAAGACCTGTGGAAATGGGTCCAAAGAGCTAAGAAAGAGAAGGCTGACCTGAGCACCAAGGTGGAAGACCTCAAATCGAGAAACGAATTCTTCATAGCCCGTGATACTAATAATGAGGACTAGCACACGGCTGTGATAGATCATGCCAGATTTTGGATAGTCATGCGTTAGAACGATGAAGCCACCTATGAAATAATAGAATAGTGAATGCAAATGACTTGTTGGCCCAGAAGAGTCAGGATTGGAAGGATTTTAGTGCCAGAGTTTACCAATGGGGGCAATCCTAGAAGAACCATAAACATATGTATAAACTAGAATGTGACACCTATCGTAAAATGTATAGGGACGCTTCTATGTAGGTGTTTACCCTTAAGGCATTGGTAGATGCCATTGGCGTTTCTAAGGCCTATGACAAGTTCAAAGGGCAGGTGAAAGTTACAGAATCTCCTAAACGGGAAGTGAACCTTCCCACGGGATCGACCGCAACCACCTTCTTTTCCCCGGGATTGCTGAGATGGATGACCATTGAAAAGGAGAAGGCTATTGCAGACGTTGAACCTAGCATTAGGTGTTGGGTGGATATCATGGAAGAGGAAGTCTGGCACTACCTCAGGCTTGGTTTAGATCAGATACCCTTTGAGACGGATGCAGGTCCTTCTCAGGTTAGTCGCTTCCTACTGTATTAATGCTTATGCTCTATTGTAACTTGCGTGCGTTGCCTTAGCTGACCACTTCATTTCTACGACATAGGTTCTAGATAGCAGTGTAGGGCCCACAGAGGACAGGAATAAAGGAGCAACAGGGGATGACACAGGGCTCGCAGAGGATAGGAATGAAGGAGCAGTAGGGGATGATGCAGGGAAAGGTGATGCAAAAGGGGATGATGCAGAAGCGAATGATGAAGATGATGCAAGCAAAGACAACCCATGACAGCATGGGAATTTTTTGAAATTTTTTTGAGTTTTTGTAAAATTTTTACAAACATTGTCTAAAAGAAAAAAATTTTGAATAAAGAGGAGAATTTTAGAAAAGAAATTGATGCTGCACTAACTTGTGCATTGTCTACGTGCCAAGTTCTATGTAAAATTTTCATGCTTTTATGTTTTATTTTTAGGCAATTTTGGGCCCCTGCTAGTTTTAGGCCATTTCAGGCCATCGCTAGTTTTAGGCCATTTCAGGCCATGGCGTAGCATAGTTTTAAGCCATTTTGGGCCATGGGGATGCATAGTTTTAGGCCATTTCGTGTCATAGCGTAGCATAGTTTTAGGCCATTTCGGGCCATAGCGTAGCATAGTTTTAGGCCATTTCAGGCGATTGGGGATGCATAGTTTTAGGCCATTTCGGGCCGTTGGGGATGCATAGTTTTAGGCCATTTTGGACCATGGTTAGCATAGTTTTAGGCCATTTCAGGCCATGGTCAACATAGTTTTAGGCCATTTTGGGCCATGGTCAACATAGTGTAAGGCCATTTCGGGCCGTTGCGTGTTAAAGAGATGATACGCTAATGATTTGGAGAACGGCTAAGTGGTAACTAACGTGGATGCAAAACAAAAAGGGGATAAATGTACAAAGGATGGTAACTAGGCAGGAAGCGGTGGGGTTGCTACGCTATGTGTAGCTGCTTCTTAACCCATCGTGGGCTGATCAAAACATAAGGCCAAGGCACTCTGCCAGAGCCTTCATCTACATCATTGCCCCCCACTTGGAAGGGCAACTCAGCCCATGTGCTTTTGTTTTGGGAACCAGCTTGCTAGGCTGATTCCTCCATTGGATGGTTAGTGCGTGCAGGGGTAGGTGCTTCATTCTTAGAAGTTATGACCTCTGAGCCCTACTCCATGTTTATGTTATTGATAGCCTGTGCCGCTACCTCGTCACCATGGATCACCACCTCCCTACTTGCGTAGGGAAGATGGATTTCTTGGTGTATGGGTGAGGAGACAGCCCTAAGCTGCGCTAACCATGACCTCCCTAGGATTAGGTTAAACCTGGGCATCTCCTTGACCACGATGAATGTTGCATTCATGGGGAACTGGTCCCTTGCCATGAATTCTATGTGGACTGTGCCCTTCACCATGACCCGTGCCCTGTTAGATTACCTTAGGCATGATGTCATTGTAGGTTTGATTTAGTCGACTAGGCCCAACTTATCCATAATAGGGAAGGGGATGACGTTGGTGGTAGCCCCATCATCGATGTGTATCCTCCGGATCCTATGTTGGCTGACCTGGATTATGATGAATAGGGGTGTCGTAGTCACCTGACCCCTTTCGGGGTCTTCCCTAATGGAACTATCACTGAAAGTCAATTGGAATGGCTCTGGCTCTATTGGTGCAGAGGGAAGCATGACCGAGTGGATTGCTTCCTCTTTTGCTGGCATGTCTTTGTCGATCGAAATCGTTGTCAACATGTGGATCAGAGCCTCACGGTGTGGGACAGATTTCATGATTAGGTCATACAAGCTTAGTGTAGTGTTCTTTTGTTTTAGAGCTTGCTTGACCTGAGTGAGGGTGTCCAAGAAGTCTTGGCCACCACCTTGTTTACTACTCTTCTCCTCTTCCATTCGTCCTAGGAGATGGATTTCCCGAGGGGTGGCAGTTTTAGATCTGGGTTCAAACCATTTTTGGTAGGGCAACGCAGACTGTGTGGTCATGGCAATGTTCATCTTTGGTGATGAAGGCGTAGATGTAGGGGGTGAAGATGTAGGCTTAAGAATACCTAGGGTAGTACTTCCCTTTGATGTCTCACCTACAAAATGCACTTCTTGCCTTTTAGGACAAGAAGGTTGTTCAGCTATCTTATGCAAGGTAGGGGCTATTGAAGGCATTGGTCCCCTGATGATAAATGGAGCTAATAGTGCTAATAAGTGGGGTGGCATGGTTTTGCTAATAGGTGGCATGGGGGCAGATGCCTGGGGAGGAACCCTCAGGACAAATAGTTACTATGAGCTTTGATCAGCCGCTTGTGGTGCTGGTGCGCTATGCTGAGGCATGCAGACCACAAAAGGCTATTGGGGCAACCTAGGGTTACTATCGATGTCGATGGTGTTGATGAAATAACTAGCATTGTCGGCATTGAGGGGGTCAGTGTAGATGTGCAGGGACTAATATTCAGGGTGTACTAGGTTGCTTTTGTCCAACACCAGTTTCCCCTGATCAATCATCCTTTGGATGTCATCCTTCAATGCTAGACAGTAATCCGTGTTGTGACCACATTGTTGGTGATATTCACAAAACCAATCCAGCCTAAAACCCTTAGGAATCGGGGGCTTATTGGGCAAAACCAAGGAGGGGTTCCTAAGGATCGCGTAGTATCGTTGATGTTTCCTAACTCCTTCCTTCGACATTTGCTTGTGTTGGATGTATCCCCTTGCCAGTAGCTACTTCAGAAGATCTAAAGGTTTGATAGGTAGCAGGCTATACTTTGAGCGATCTTTATGCTCAAAGTTTGGTTTGGTTTGTGCAGATGTCTCGAGTGTCAGTACATGAGGTTGCGGCGTGTTGCCCTACTTGGGCGTGGGATTAGCTGCAGGTGTAGCTGGTTTTTTGTTATTCTTGTTACCATTGTTATTAGGTTTGGTCTTAGCCTCATTCGTCACAGTGAACATTGTGGCTGTTGTAGCCTTACCCACCCATCTCTTTCTTTGCTAAGGTGTTCTTGTAAGCAACATAGGCCAGGTCTTTGCTCATCTCAGCCGCATCCTGTATGCTTTTAGCCTAAGCGAAGGCTTGACTAAGAGTGCGGGGAGCAAGATAGTACAGTTTAGACTTGATGAAGTCATTCACTGCATCCTTAAAGATGGCCAGAAAGTGGACCTCGGCAATGGACTTTCAGATTTCATTAAGGGTTGCGCTCCAATGTTGGATGAACTTTTGGACCGGTTCCAGAGGATCCTACTTCACGCTCATCAACTGATCCAGCATGATTTCTAGCTTCAAGTTATACTTGAAGCACGTCATGAAATGGGTCAGAAGCTCCTCTAGAGTCGAAATAGATGAGCGTGGTAGCGTGTGGTACCAATCTAAGGCTCTCTTGGCTAGGGACATAGTAAAGACATGGATAATCGTGTGCAGCCATTGTTGCAATAGGAGGGACTCAGACCTAAAGCTAACAAGATGTGTGTTAGGATCCCCCTTCCCATTGTACTTTATAAAGTGTGGAAGGGACATCCCTGGGGGTAACATCAGTGTAGGGATGGTAGGGCTGATGGGGTCATCTTGGTAAAAGTCCATGACCTATACCATGTCAGACTCGATAGCCTTAAGGAGTTTTATCTCTTCAGTAAGGGTCTGGATAAGCTGGAACGCTTGGTCCAGACCCTGGGATGATGCGAACGCTTGGGGAACTACTGGGGCAACTCCCATTTATGGGGTAGTAGGGGTGGTAGTGTGACCCACCGACGACGTTGTTGGGGTGGCCCTTACGATCTGCATTACTTGTGGCATCCAGCAACTGACAGGTGGTGCCGTTGTAGTAATAGTCAAGGGTTGCATTATGGGGTAGACTATTTGCATGGCTGGTAGAACAAACTAGATCCCTGCGCTGGGTGGTATCGCTTGTGGAACTTGGTAGGCCTGATGACGGATGTGAGACATCTGTGATGGTAATGTAGATGGGGGAGCAGTGAATGGGGTCCACCATGTTGACGGGCATGGGCCCACTATTGATGGTGGGATAGGTGTAAATGCAAGAATGGAGGTAGAAGCCACGTATGACTATGAAGTAGGAACGGTATGAACATGTGGCAGGGTAGGTGTGATTGGTGTGTGATGTGTTGCGGGAATGAACTGATGAGTGGTTTGCGGGGGAATAGTTGCTACAAATGAAACTGGAGAGTAGGGGCGTTGATATGCTGGGGAGATGACATGGCTACCCATTGCAGATGTACTTGTAGGTTACATAGCCATAGGCATGATTACAAAGGGAGCAGTGATAGACAACGGGTTGGTCTAGAAAGACTGGGTAGGAAGACTATAACGGGATTGGTTTGACCTCCCCTATTAGATTGGGAATCGAGTTCCTCCTATCTATCTTGGAAGGTCTCATAATGGTTAGATGCTGTATCTTGCTACTCCCTAAGTCTAGCCAACTAGATCAGTTGATCTAGAAGCCATTGATTTATCTGTGTTAAAGGGATGGAAGCATTGGGGGTGGGAACAAATTCCTTCCCATCACAGTAAGCGAACTTGAAGCTACGTTTGTCTTCGAATTCATGCACATCTAAGGGCAAGTTTGCCTACACCTTTGCACAAAGGAAGTTATAGCGCTCATGTTGTTGGGCTAAGTCCTTAAGTCCTAGGTTTTGGATCCTGAGGGATCAACGTGGTTCCAGCATCGGGTTGAGCAGTTGTTCAGCACCTGTGATGCCTTAAACCATGATGGGAACCTCCATGTTGAAGGTGTTAGCAATGGTGCTCAAGGAAGCCATCATTACGAAACTAACAGTTCTGCAAATGAGAAAAACAAAGAAATTGGAAAGCAATCAAAAGGCTTTATGTCTTGCCAAATTCTGAATGAATCATTAGAGCGACCAATCTATACCACATGACGCATAAACAACCACAAAAGGGTGTCACATTTACGCTAGTACATGATCAGGTACAGAGTGTGTGTAAGACTACCGTAAAATGAGTGAGTGAGATGGTGATTCAGAGGCTTTATGTCATGTAGGGTTCTGGAGGAATCGTCGAAGTGACTGATCTACACTGCATGATGCGTAAATAACCATAGATGGATGTCAAGCATAGGCTAATGTGTATCAGGCTGTAGAATGCTTACAGGACTATCATAAAACATGGAAAAGGCACCAAAAGGCCCTCCTTCTAGTGCTAGAAAATTGTAATGACTGAAAACATTGATGGTTGGAAAACACTAAGAGGTCATCAGTTGTGATAGTCTTAACCCTGGATCCACGTGAGGGCCGTGCTGGATAAGATGGAAATAGGGCATCCTGAATGGTCTAGTTGATCAGAAAAGGACTTAGTAGGTGTTAATATAACCTTTTGTAAATGGATAATTTGAAAACGAGACTTATAACATAGAATAATTATGTTTAAACGCAAAAAGAGTGGAAAACTATGTAAAATGCGACAAGTAGGAAAGCAAAGTAAAATGCAGTTAGGAAAATGCACTACTTCAAGGCTATGAATTCACTCTGTCAAGGTGGATACAATCAGTTGCATGGGGTTGAGAGACGCAAAGATCCCAAGAGTAACCAAGATGTTTAGAGCAAGACAGTTGTATACTTGAACATGGACTCAGGGGTCAACAATGCAAAATGCTATGAGGATAGCAGGAAGGAGTAGAACAGGATGCCAAACAAGAGTGCTAACTATTTACAGTATCAAACAAGATGTTTACAATGATCAGGAATAAAATGCTAACTTTTTTGCTTGCTAGCCAAAAAAATTGCCAACCGACCCCTTGAGTGTTGCTCATCAGGGTATTTATAGGGCCAAGGGCACGCAAAAGATGCGGTTTGGATGCCACGTGTCCTAGGATTGCATTGACATGTCTATGTTGCATGGACATGCATGACCATTGGATGATCCTGCCATGTTGTAATTACACTATTAGAGCTTGGAGATGTGTGCCAACGGTGCAATTAGGTGAAGTGCATTGATGTAGCATAATCTCTTGCCATGATTTGCTATGCTTTGTAGTGTAGCATGTTTGATGTAGCATAGCATCTTGCTACACTGTGCTATGCTATGTAGTGTAGCATAGCGTAGCCACTAGTTTAAAGCAAAAAACTTGCGTTGCATCCTGCTGCATGTGTTGGAAACCTTTGAAGTGTTGTGACTACTTTTAGCATGTTTTCTACACTGTGCTATGCTATGTAGCGTAGCGTAGCATAGCAGCTGGCCTCAGGTGCGAAAACGTTGATAATGTACAAACTTTTCCTTTTGCACTACAAAACTCACGAACTTGCTGATCTTGCCCTTTGAGATGTCTTTCATTATTCTCATAGAGTTGCTACATTGTGCTACGCTACGTAGCATAGCATAGTATAGCAACTGACATGGCCTACTTTTTGCTAAGTTTGCCACTTTTTGGTGAAGGAGCCATTGGTGAAGGACTTGGAGCCGAGCGAAGTAACTATTTTCGAAGGCCAGAGGCACTAACTGAGTGCATTTGAAATCACTAAATAAGGCAACCCTTCCTATCTTGCTCTCGCTACGCTATGCTACGCTGCGTAGCGTAGCATCTTGTCTTGTGATAATTTATAGTTGATAGCTTGAACATCTATCTCCCGAAGCCTGCTATGCTACATAGCATAGCGTAGCGTAGCAAACTCTTCAACTAGAGAACTTGCCAAACTATTTTGTGCATTTTGAGCATCACTGACAACTCTCCGCATTGTTTCTGAGTAGGCTATCAGCTGGATGAATTACCCAGCTAGAAAATTTGCCAAACTATGTAGCCTAAACTCAGAGCATCCATTTCTTGCTGAAGTGACTTGAAAATGCCTAAACTGTGGAGACATGGTAAAGCAAGAATGTCCTGAAAATTTTAGGGTGTTTCAGAAAGGTGAAGAGAACTAAGTGACTAACTATCATTAACTATTCAATAAATAATTTCTAAATGTCCTAGCACCAGTATCTGTTCCCACTTTTCGTACACATCTTGAACTAGTGCAACACTACTGGGATTACCAAATTCTACTCGTTACCGGGTTACCAAGCATTACACATGTGCTCGAAGCGGTCATACTGAGTGCACTTAACTAGGAGAGTCAAGTGTTGAGAGAGATTACTTATCTAGGAAAACATTTAAACGTTTAACAATAATTAATTCCTATTTAGCTTAGTCCACATGTTGCAAGGTTTATCAGAAATTTCATCTTTTATTACCGTACACAAATGTGTGCTCAGGTGCAATTTGCTCGAATAAAGATCCGTTCACTTTAAAACTTCTACTGCGGGCACATGGAAATTATTCTAACTCTGGAATGATAAAACTGCAAGAGTTTGGCTAAGGGTCTAAATCTAGATGCCTAAAATAGGGAAAGCTACCTCTTATTTATAGAAATTATGATGGGTTGTGATATCACGGATGTGATATCGTGGCTCATCAGTGTCCGTGGAAACAAATTTAGTTTTTGCCACTTGTTTTCTATATTTTATAAGGCACATGCATCATGGAATGCTTGTAGATGATTTTGAGGATCAGTGTTGTATCTCCCTTCAAATCATGGGATATTTTTCATGTCTAATATTTTGATCCTACTATCCTTTTGGTGCCTTTTTGGGATCCTAATGGCCTCAGTTATATCTAGCATACTTCAGGTAGCAAGTAGGGGTTCATCATGATCATATTGTCTATGGTGCCTATGCTATTCCCTACTCTCCCTCCTTTTGTGATGTGTTTCTCTAGAGTGCCCTCATCCCCTTTCTTGACTATTTTGTCTATGATCCCTATTTCACCTACCATTATCCTCAGGGTCTTTTCCTTTGTGACTACGTTTAGATCCTAAAGGAGAGGGGGAGGGAGATGATGAAGGTGAAGAGGAAGGAGGCTTGGCACCATGACTGTGCCTGCTACCTTCTTTTCAATGGTCGCATCCTTGGTCATTTTTATGAGTAGAAAGTCTATCTTTGTCATGTATTCATGTTCCTTTTTCAGATCCTTTGTGTCTATCAGTACCAGAATCCGAGTTATGGATAGTTGAGTGAAGATTCTGATATACAACTCCTTGACTAAAGTTAATGGGAGGAACATCATTTTGTGGGAAACCTCCCAAGATAGGTTTACCACCCTCATTTTCACTTAGGACATATGAGACATCCTATGACCACTTTCCCTTCATAGATTTATAATGTCTCTCCTATTGCAAGTCCCTTTGACATTATTCCTTCGTGGGTCAATAATCTCTTCAATCTTATTCATGCAAAATGTACTTTATTGTAAGTGCTACAAACCAATTTGTGTGCAAGCACGAAGAAGCATGTTTAGGATTGAGCGATCGGGAGGTAACACTATGTTACCTTCTAAATCACACCAACACAATTGTTCATCTTGGTGGAGGATAAAGGTAAAGTCTGGTACATACTCATCAAGATGAATGTATACCAAGTGAAACTATTGGGGTACAGGCAGATTATCTTGTACACTCCATCTCTGATTATTTATTGTGTCAGACCTAGGTGGTGAAGCACTCTCATAAGAAGAAGGAGACATGATTAACTATTCAATGTGTAATAATATTCTCTTTTTGGTGATTGTGGGGTTACTAACCCTAAGGGTTCGTTCCAACGATGGAAGATTCCTAAGTTCTAATTAGTGCACAAACAACAAAGTGCCCAGAAACGGTGTCCATGATGAGCAGCGAGGTACCCCTATGTCCAACCATATGAATATGAGCATTCACACACAATCTGGTCAAATTCCAAGGACTAAGTGCTTATGCCCCTTCATAGAACAAGGATGGGTTAGCGATCGTTGTCTTCCCAAGCTTACTTGTATGGCACGATTGTATGGTTAAGTAAGCTTGAGGTATCTGATGTTTATGGTTTTTATGTTTTATGTTCCTGGTGCTAAAGATGGAGAAATGAAATAATTTAATAACTAATTTGATTTAACTAAAAAACTATGCTCTAACTTGTCCTAATGCTAGCATCCATTCTCACTCTTCGTACACATCTTGAACCAATGTAACACTACTAGGATTACCAAATTCTGGTCATTACTAGGTTATCAAGTATTCCACGTATGCTTGAAGTGGTTGTACTAAGTGTGTTTACTTGTTGAAAATTAACAAATCAGTAAAAGAAACATCAATTAACTAATGTAAAGGGTTGAAGAATTGTAAATAACATTAAATGTATTAAATGAGCTATTTTGAATGCTACAAGGTTTATCACAAAGTTTGTCTTTATTTCTAGAAACAAGGTATGCTCAGGTACAAAATGCTTAAAAAAAGATTCATTCACTTTATGACTCCTACTACAGGCACTCAGAAATAATTCTAACTCTGGAAAGGAAAAACTGTAAGAGTTCAGGTAAGGGACTAAGAACTAATGTCAAAACCAAGTGCAGCCACCTCTTATTTATAGGTAATGAGATAGGATTTGATATCGAGAGTCCAATATCACTTGATAGGCTCTGATATCACAGATTCGATATCATGTTACCGATATCGCAACTCATCATCAAGGTTTTGTAAAGTTCCTTGTGTAGTATGTAGTTAAGGTGACTTAATAAAATTTAGCCCAAGTCTAGATTCCAACTAACCACATCCAGTGGCCTTGCATCAATACACTTGACCAACCCATCCTCCTAAAGTAGCAAGAATGCTTCCACAGAGGCACCACAATTCCAACAAGAGAAGAATAAAGAAGTAGGAAGTGAGAAAGGACTTTAGTTAGAGGGAACCTTCAGGCATGGGTAAAATTTCTTTCCAATGCCATAACCAGTGCTTGTAGCCCATGTTTCTTTATTATGTCTATGGGTGTGCTTTGAATTACCACCAGTTTTTGTGCTTTGCAAAGACTTATTTAACTTGTGCAACTTCATGATATTAGTTAATAACGGAATGGAGAAAAACCCATGAAAAACATCTAAGTACCCAAGAGAATAGCCAGCACAAATGTGTCGAATCCCCTTGAGGTCACATCCTTTTCAATCCATTTAAATCTTTCCTTGGTTTGAAGAATACCAAGCCACTAATTCAGAATAGGTTTTATCAGAAAAAGGAACAATACATTTCCAAAATAAAGCGAGACCATAGAGTTGAGTGGATGAATGGATATCATGGACTCATTGCTTTTTTTATCAAAAGAATCCATATCTTAGTATCGACATTGAAGGTCAAAGGTAAAAACCAAACATTACCAATCAACACCATTATAGTACAACCCACCATTATGAGCACTTATTATGTGATGGGTGAGAATAAATCAAACAAAATGTAACAAATAAAGAAATAGTAAAAATGTTAATGATGGTGTAAAACAAAAACAAGTAAATATGAAAAAATATGTAAAAAAAAAAGACAAAAGAAACTAAGGACTTAGAATAGTTAGCATTGGTGGCCATCTTGCCCACGACTAAGTTTGAAAGAGAAGATCTAAAATAATGAGCAGGGTTGTCCATTAATAGAGGTAGTGTTAGTACTGGCTATTTTAGGCTCATGGAAAGGTTTGGTTTGCTGGATGTTGACCAATAATTTCTTACTTAGGCTTTCATATTTATAGATCATCATGGCCCTTGAAGGAAAAGTTTCATGAATGATATAGGGTCCTTCCCATAGTGTTTGAAATTTAGTTTGTTGTGGCACATGTGTGAGATTCCAATAAAAAACCCTATCTCTTGGTTGGTATTTAAATTTTCTAATTATTAGGTCATAATGTTGTTTGTTAAAGGCCTTGTGAAGTTCATTGGATGACAGGACAGCTAATTAGTTTTCATCTAGCAAGTTAAGATTCATAACTATTCTTTCTATGCTAAAGTGAGGTCAAGGTTAAGGTCACATGCTGTAGATAGTGTACAGAGCTTAGCTTAGATAGGAAGTATTGGAAGTTTGCCATACACTAACTCATAGGGAGAATAGCCTATAGGAAGTTTCCGCGTGGAGTGGTAGGTCCAAAGAGCATCGTTCAGTTTAGTGCTCTAGTCTCACCTATATTTGCTAATCATTCATGTCAATATTTTTGTAATTTCCCTATTGGTGACTTTAGCTTGACCATTCTCTTGAGGATGATATGGTGTAGTTAGCTTATGCTCAACTCCTAAGCATTGCATCAACTTTTGAAAAGTCGCACCTGTAAAATGTGTACCATTATTGGAAATAAGTGCACAAGGCATGCGAAACCTATTTATGATTTTTTATTGAAAAAATCATATAGCGGTTGATGATGTACAGTCAGTAACAACGGCTACTTCTACCCACTTTGTAAAATAGTAAATAGCAACAATAGTGTATGATTTTCCATTGCACATCGATGTAATAGGCCCCATAAAATCAATACCCCATATGTCAAAGGGTTCTAAGGGTTGAATCCATTGTTGTGGATCATCCAATAGTCATTCCCCCATCGTGTTGGTAGTGCTCACATGATTAGACAAAATTATGGGCATCCCAAAATAATGTAGGCTAATAATATCCTGCAAGAAAGATTTTAATGGCTATTCATCTCCTAGCATAATGACCCCCACAAGGGCCCTCATGAGGGTCTTGAAGAACTCACAATTGATCTACATCAGGAACATACCATCGGACCAAGCCATTGAAACATACCTTGTAAAGGTGTTGGTTGATTTCCATGAAATGTTTGACTTAGTGGAGAAACTATTATTTCTTTTTAATATTCAACCCTTGTGATGTTTCTTGTGTGAGAAGATAGGTAAGAATGCTACTATACCAATTTGTATTTGTGGGTGATTGATTGTTTATTACACTTGCAAAGAGGAGTTCATCAAGGAAGCGATGAGAAATTGGGTATTCGTCCTCTTTGTTGTCTAAGATAAATGATCAGAAACAACATTCTTGGTACCTTTATGATTGATCGTTGTAAGATCGAACTCTGGCAAGATCACGAGCCATCGTATGATGTGAGGGCTCACTATTGGTTTATTCATAAGGAACTAAATTGCACTATGATCTGTGTGTACAAATATCTTATAGCCTAATACATAGTACCTAAATTTTTCTAGTGCAAACACCACAGCTATTAACTCTTTTTCTATTGTGGTGTAGTTGAGTTGTGCACCAAGAATACTTTGACTTGCATAGTGAATGTAATAGGGACATTTTTGGTTATCTAACTATGTAATTATGGCTTCTAAAGAAAAATTGGACATGTAAGTCATTATATGGAATGGTATGGACCAGTCAAGGGCCTGTAGAATGGGTATTTCTACAAGCTTCTACTTCAAGGTTTGGAAAGCTAGCTCACATTCCTTGGTCCATTCAAAGAGTATGTCCTTCTTCATTAATTCTACCAATGGTTTTGCAGCCTTCGAAAAGTTCTCGATGAAACATCTATAATAGCCAATATGTCTAAGGAATGATCAAACATCTTTTATAGTTTCAGGTTGATGAGTGATTCTTTGGATTACTTTAATTTTTTTAGGATCTACTTGCATCCCTATTTGTGAAATTTTATGCCCTAATACAATGCCCTCTTGGACCGTTAAGTGGATTTTCTACCAATTGAGCCTTAGGTTGGTTTCAACACATCATTTTAGTACTTACTATAATCGGTCCAATGCTTGTTCAAAGTCCACTCCATAGGTGGATAAATTATCCATAAAAACCTCCACATCATTCTCTATTTGCTATTGAAATATACTAAGAACCAAACGTTGAAATGTTGCTAGAGCATTGCATAAGTCAAATGGCATATGCCTATATGCAAATGTCCCCCAAGGACTCATGAATGTAGTCTTGGCCTGGTCTTTTTGTCCTATTTAAATTTGATTGTATCCACTGTAACCATCCAGAAAACTATAGTAACAATGCCCTGCAATGTTATTGAAAACGTGGTCAATGAATTGTAATGGGAAATGGTCTTAAATGTTGCCATGTTTAATAGCCTAAAGTCTATACACACCCTTCATTTACCATCTTTTTTGGGCACAATGACTAATGGACTAACCCATTCACTGTCAGCAATGGGGTAGATGAACCCGGCCTTCAGAAGTTGTTCAATTTTTTCTTTAACTACTTAGTTAAGCTTTGGGTTCAATCATCTTTGCGATTGTCATTGAGGCTTCATAGAGTGGTCAGTGTAAATTCTATGTTGGCATATCCTAGGATCTATTCCGGTTAATTCAGGATATGACCAAGCAAAGGCTTTCAACCATTTGTTTACCATCTTTAGTAGTCTTTCTTTTTGTTGAGGAGCAAGCTTAGTGTTAATGATTACTGGTTTTCCATTCTTGAGAAATGTATACTTCATACTGGTGGGTAACAGTTTTAACTCAAAGGGCTCTTGCTTAGACTCATTAGGGATTGCCAACTTCCCCTAGTTGATATTCTTAGTGTCAGTACTTGGAAGTTGGTGATGGACTTGCTCTAATGCATTTATGCTATTGATATAGGCACAAGTCAAGCCCTCAGTTGGTTCCATACATAAATTTGAATTGCTCTCTTGGTTAGCTATCAACCATTGGGTGCCTTCCTATCTTGTGGTTACTACATATAAGCATCTTTGTATGTCAATTACTTGTGCACATTGGTTTCATGTAGGCAATGTTAAGCATTATACAAATCATGACTTCAACATGCAATTGCACCCCATGTTACTATATTGGATGCATGGAACTTTCTTCTTCTCGATCTTCCCAAACGTATTTTCTTTTAATATCTCTAGGAAAAGATCATGTATTCCTAGGAATGCATCAATCGTTCTTAGCCACAATCTTCCCATTATGATTGGGAAGTCGCCCTTATAGTTGTTGACTTGGATCACTAGGAAATTGGTTGGATACGACCACCTACAAATAGTGGTGACAATGTCCTCCACTAGTCCCAATGAAATAATGATGGACTGGTCAACCAACTCTAAATGAATGTTACTCTTTTTTAGTGGAGGTAGGTTCCAGGCTTTGTACATTTCTTAAGAGATTATGTTAATACTAGAACCTGAATCCAAAAGAGCTTTTCAAGGCTCATTTCTAGTGATTTGAAAATATATAAGAGGACTTCCAGGATCAGAGGATTTCCTAGGAAGATGGCCAACTTTAATTCAATCAGTGATGGCGTGGGTTAACATGATAGTATGCGTTGGGTGTGATTTTTGATTTCAAGGAAGCTTCAAAGATTTGAATGGTGATGAGGTGTTTAGACAATTAGCTACTTGTGGTTACAAAAACTTGGTTGAACTATTGGTTCAAAAGAAAGGTCTCTTCTTTGTGTGGTTTTTTGAACCAATAGTAGGTTGAATATTGACAACCCTTGTAACATTACGTTTCTGTGGCTAGGCAGGAAGCTTGCCCTGCATAGTTGAAGTAGGTGGTAATGAAGCTGAGGGTGGAAGAGATGTGGACAAATGAGAAGGATAGTATGTATGTGGAGCATCACCCCTAAAAGAAGAAGTTATATAGTACTTAGGGGTTTGGTAGTGAGGCTGAAGAGAAACATGACTAGTAGAGTCATGTGGAGAGATCAGTTACTGAACATAATACCCATATGGATCAGGTTGATGGTAAGGGTACTGTTGATGTGGTGGTGGCATTCCCCATGATTGTGGGTGTTTCCATCATTGATACTATTCATTCGATTATGATGGAGCTCCACTTGGATAATATGTCAAGGGTTGGTGAAACTACCTTGGATTGCCTTGAGCATAAGGTAACCTTCTAGGTGATTATCGTCTATTTAATCGTGGGTTTAGTGCATACACCCCAGACTCTTATAGATGTGACACCACTAGGCAACATCCCTTAGGATGGTCATATTGGAAAATCTCACATCCACCATCATTGTTTGTGTCTAAATCTATAATCTCTTTAATGATGGAAACCTTGCCCTTACCCTTATTACGTGCATACTTAGCTTCTTTCTTTTTCCTTCTCTCTAAGTTACTACTTTGTTCTCTAGACTCATCTACTATTTTTAAGATGGTTTGAAATTTTTCATCTAGGGAATTCCACATTTGATCCACCTTTGTCGATACTTCTGATGCAAATTTTTGAATAGGTAAACTCTTTCTATTCATCATCTCTTCAAGTGGTGAATCTTCTTCATTTTTGAAAAATCTAATTTCCTTCTTTTGGAGGGAAGGATCTTTGTTATATGCCTCTACACTTTCTCTTTTTCTCAACTCACCTTCCTCCTTGGCAACTTACTCCAACAATATTTGTATTTGGTGGGCTTTGAGCTCCAATAGTTTTCCTTGGGCATAAGTCCCAAGGGTTCTTCGCATTTCGTACCTAAGCCCATCTACAAGATGGCATAGTTGTTCCTTTTATGAGTAACCATGGCCAGGGCAATGATGTTATAATGTATAATATTGACCCATGGCAGCATCCAAGGGATCGTGTCCTCCTTGTTTCCATCTTTGGATTTGCTTATGTAGGTTGGACACTTGGGAGTACATTTGATACTTATTTTTGAATAGCTCCAACATGGTACTCCATCGATGAATGGATTCCAGTTCTAAGGAATGGTACCAGCTTTTTGCTTCCTTGAACAGTGTCCATGGAAATAAATTTAGCTTTTGCCACTCATTTTCTATATTTTGCAAGGCACATGCATCGTGGAATGCTTGTAAATGGTTTTGAGGAACAACATTGTATCCCCCTTCAAATCGTGGGATGTTATTAATGTCTAGTCTTTTGATCCTACTATCCTTCTTGTTGAGATCCTAATAGCCTCTGTGATATCTAACATACTTCAAGTGGTGAGTAGGAGTTCATCATGATCATAATTTCTATGGTGTCTATGATGCCTATGCTATTCCCTACTCTCCCTTCTTTTGTGATGTGTCTCTTTAGAATGCCCTCATCCCCTTCCTTTACTATTTTGTTTATGATTTCTATTTTGCTTACCTTTTTTCTCATGGTCTCACCCTTTTCGACTGCGTTCAGATCTTGAAGGAGAGGGGGAAGGAGATGATGAAGGTGAAGGGGAAGGAGGACTAGCACAATGATAGTGCCTATTACCTTCTCTTTGGTGGTCATGACCTCAATCATGGTTATGATCAGAATGTTGATCATTGTCATGCATTCATGTTCCTTTTTTAGACCCTTTGTGTCTATTGGTACCAGAACCTAGGTTATGAATAGTTGAATGAAGATTTTGATATCCAACTCCTTGATCGAAGTCAACAAGAGGAACATTATTTTGTGAAAAACCTTCCAAGATAGGTTCACCACCCTCATTTTTCCTTAGGACATATGAGACATCTTGAGACCACTTCCCCTTCATAGATTTGTAATATCTCTCCTATTGTAGATCCCTTTGGCATTGTGCCTCCATGGGTCGATACTCTCTCGAGTCTTGTTCATGCACAACATATTTTGACTGTAAGTGTTGCATACCAATTCATGTGAGAGCACGAAGAAGCATGCCTGGGATTGAGCAATCAAGAGGTAACACTATGTTATCTTCTAAATCACGCCATCACAGTTGTTCATCCTGGTGGAGGATAAAGGTAAATTTTGGTACATACTCATCAGGATGAGTGTATACCATGCGAAACTGTTGGGGTACTGGTGGATCATCATGTGCACCTCACCTCCTATTATTCATGGTGTCAGACCTAGTTGGTGAAGCACTCTCATAAGAAGAGGGAGACATGATTAATTATTCAGTGTGTGATATCCTTTTTCGGTAATTGTAAGATGGTTGACCTTGAGGGTCTTTTCCAATGATGGAAGGATTTCCTAAGTTCTAATCAATGCATAACCAACAAAATCCTCGAAAATGGTGCCAATGATGAGCGATGAGGTACCCCTATGCGCAACCATATGAATACGAGCGTTCACGTGTGATTAAGTGCTTATGCGCTTATATAGAATAACGTTGAGTCATGTAGTCATTGTCTTTCCAAGGTTACTTGTAAGGCACAATTGTATGGCTATGTAAACTTGAGGTATATGATTTTTATTTTTTTTATACTCTCTATATTACTCTCCTAAGTGTGTGTAATGAAAATATTTAATTAATTAATGGGTTTTTGTAACTTTAATATGAATCAATTTCTAACATCATCATCTGATCCCACTCTCTGGACACATCCTGAACTAGCGTAACACTACTGGGATTACCAAACGCTAATTGTTACTAGGTTACCAAGTGTTCCACGTATGCTCGAAGTGGTTGTGCCGAGTGTGCTAATTCATTGGTAATTGATAATTAATGATTCAATAGAAATAATGTTAATTAACTATTGAAAACATCAAATAATAGTAAATATCATGAAATGCAATAATTAAGCTATTCTGAATGTTGCAAGGTTTATCACAAAGTTTTTCTTTATTTTTGGACACAAGGTGTGCTCAGGTACACAATGCTCAAATAAAGATTTGTTCACTTTATGACTCCTACTGCGGGCACTCAGAAATAATTCTAACTCTAGAATGGAAAAACCACAAGAATTTGGCTATTGACTGAAAAACTAATGCTCAAACCAAGTGCCCCTATCTCTTATTTATAGTTAACAAGATAGGTTCTGACATTGCATGCCTGATATCGCCTTGGCACCTTCGATATCGCATATTTGATATTGGGGATTTGATATTGGGGGTCTGATATCGTGACTCATCATGGTGTTAGAGCACAATTCATTATGGTTTAGGCTAGGACCAAAGAAGTACCTAGCCTTTCTATGATAGAACTTTAGTGTGATGATGTGGTCACACTTAGCTTCCTACATTGTAGCTATTATCGTGGAAACCTTGTTATCCCATTATACTAACTTGATTGTTAAATTCATTATTGACAATCCTAAAACATGTGCTAAGGGTAAAATAGTTGATGGCAAGTATATTAGAGGCATTCATAAGCTATCCAAGATTTGGACATGCCTAAGTTTGATAAGTAGAATGCCAACAATACATTGTTAGTTGGCCACCATGTCAACACATTGTTTTAGAACCTTCCTAGTACTGTCTACTAAGTGGAAGGGTAAGCATGATTTTGGATTTTTTGTTTTTGTGACATCTCATCCCCAAATGTCATGGAAAATGCCAAGTATACAATATATTAGACATTATGCATACAAAGAAAATATACCAAATGTGAAATATATGTGATATTCGACATTATGTATAAAGGAATTAATAGGAAAAATAGAGAAAGAAAAAAAGAATGCTTTATTGATATGAAATAGAGTATCTGGATCAAACTATGAGTGTTCCTTGGAGTTTTGCAAAAGGATAAATTTTTGCATTGAAGTTTCAACAAAGAATAAATGGAATTGGATTAGTATAACTTAGGAATAACTTATTTTTCAAACTTTCATCTATTTTCTTAATCAAGTATGCTCCTTGACATAGTCTAACATTGGAACATGCTAGTTTGGCCATTAATTGTGTATTAATCACATACACATCTTCTTGATAGATGGACTTTTAGAATAATTGCCAAGGCTATGTGATTTTTCCAAAATCTTGACTATTCTTTCTTTTCCATCTCTTGAAGTTTTGGAATTTTAAAAATCATATTTCCTAAACTTCATTCAAATCTTTGTACTAATTAAAAGTTGGTTTTTTTAATAAAAGATCATGCAACCATCCATATTGTGATTTTTGTAGTAGGCTAATTTTTATGGCTTAAAATAAGAACCTCCACAAGAATCTTTCTACCTATAAATTCCTATATATCCCATCTTTTCCAAGTTTGGTTGGAATTGGTAAATAAAATCTCATGGAAAGACTTCTTGTAGGCATAAAGCATTAGCATCCAAATCTTGTAATTCTACTAACATACATGGACATCGATATTCATTCTAATCCAAGGCCCATGGTGGACATAATAGATGTTGTTTCTCACTTGCTAAGGATCTTACAAGCATGTTGTATGTTGCAACTTTTATTTTTATTTTTGGATTCTCCTCTAATTCATTTCTGTTCATGGGTATCATACATTTTGTGGAGATGAGATTTTGAGTCTCCATGTTTTTTTACTACATGATTGATTGCAAAACGAATTAATATAGTTCTTTCTAATTATTGAAATTTGTACTATTTCATCAATTGATTCTTCAACTGGTTCATTGACTGATAATCAATTGATATTGATAAATTCTTCAACTAATTTTAGTAATATTTAACTACATTATTTAATCTTAGTATTATTAACTACATTATCTATTTCTTAACGACCTTTCTACCCCCCTTAAGAACACTAACTCTAGTAGTGTAACTAATGACATGCCATAGTGATCTTAAGATTACAAGCAAAGATTTAAGCATTGAATCTTAAGGTTTCAAAAGGTTAAATTCATAAAACAAAATTTATGCTATCATCAAGTTATTAGGTACCCAAATGATAAATCTAACCTCACCATTGAGTTTAGAAGGATGAAAAATGTTGGAAATGATTGTTCATATGTTGAAAATGAATATTGTATGCTCAAATTAT
Organism: Gnetum montanum; assembly: GCA_015680685.1. Classification (NCBI taxonomy): domain Eukaryota; kingdom Viridiplantae; phylum Streptophyta; class Gnetopsida; order Gnetales; family Gnetaceae; genus Gnetum; species Gnetum montanum. The sequence continues at coordinate 865,442 of MNCI01013865.1, read as the reverse complement.
GGTAAAAATTAAACTTTTAAGGGTCCTCAAGCACTATATTGGGCAAGGGGTGAAAACTAATTTTTGAGGTTTCATGGGACTAATTTGACTTTACCATTATGTTTGAAGGTTGAAAACTATAGGAAATGACTCTTCATTCATCAAATAAGGCTTCCAAAATCAAAAGTTATGACTTCTACAGTTTAGAACCTTTTGTTGAGAAAAACGAGACTTCTTGAGAGGTCATCCATCCTAGTACTACTCTAGAACAAGCCCCCTTAATTACAAAACTGTCATCCCTATTGCTATCAACATGCCAGTTTTCATTTTTAAAAATTTTTCTACATGTATTTGATTTAACTAATGAGTTGTTGAAAAAAATTTTAAATTTTGTTACTTGATGGAAATTTCAATTTTTCTATTAGTAGATGGAAAATTCAAATCTTCTATTTTTTAATGGAGAATTTTCTTGTTGTGGGGAAACTATACAATGTTGGAGCACTTTACTAAATGAAATCTGTGAGCCCATAGTTGAAACACATCTTTTGGCCATCTTCAAGGATGTAGTGAATGGATTTATCAAGTCAAAACTATACTATCTAGCCTCGCAGACCTTGAGTTAAGAATTTGTACAAATAAAGAGTATACAGGATGCAGTGGAAGCCAACAAGGACCTAGCCTACATGGCCTATAAGAACCTCCATGCCAAAAAGGATAGGGATGAGGGCAAGCAAACTACAACCATGGAAACAATGGCCAAAGACACCAAAATGACTAACTTAGGGCCAACAGCCAAACCACCCAAGGCCTTGACCAATAATAAGACTATTGGCCCTAGCACCATAGCAACCAACTAGCCTGCATCATCAGTGGCCATGGGGCAAGCCACTCCAAGGTCCAACTTTGAGCCCAAGGATCACTTAAAGTACATACCATTGCCCCTCAAATTATTGAAACTACTGGACTAAGTGCTTGAGGTTGAATGTATCCAAGATAAGCAAATGTTTGAGGATGCTTGCAAGAGACATGATAGATACTATGAGCTCCTAAGGAATCCTATGTCTACAGCCCTCAATGAGCCTCTGGTCCCTAAGCACTTTAGGCTAGACTAGTTTTACCTTTACCATTAGTTACTTGGCCACAACACTAACTTTTGCATAGCTCTATAGGATGACATTTAATGAATGATTGATAGAGGCAAGTTGGTTCTTGATGCTGCTAACCTAGTTCAGTCACAAAACCAATTGATGAGGATGTACAAGGATTCTTTGAATGTAGATGATGTAAGATACATCATTAATGCCATCAGCATTGATCACAACACAGAACTGATGCTGTGACCATTTGTGGTTTGTGTGCCCTCTAGCAACGTAGGGGCCTCCTCGGCCTCCACAAGTTTGAGGTTTTCTTTTGTCATTAGAGTGCCACCTTGGGCACCCACTACACCCTTTATGGTTAGGGTCTTGCAGCACATCACTAAAAAAATAGTCCAATCATCCTTTGTTGTTAGAGTGCCACAGCATGTTGACTCCTTACCTACTCAGAGACCAGTAGTGGATAATGCATTAGTCCCTACCCATCCAAGGGCCCATCCTTCAGGAAATGCTAACAGACCCTCTAGGTGACAACCTAGGTAGCCTATTAAGCATCTTGTTGATAAAATGCTTAGGCAACATCAAGAGCAAAGGGTGGTAGGTCCATCAAATTTGGTACCCTATTTACGGTCCTCACAACCAAATCAACTAAGTAGGCCACTACTAGCAACCAATAACCTAGAATTGAGGCTTGCAAACAAGCCAAGCAAGCTAAGCCTAAGTCCCCTCCATGAGAGATTTATCTCTTGGGTTGCATGGAGGAGGTCAAGGCCAATAAAATGGCTAATGGAAAGGACTTCATAGATGCATTGGCCTAGGTGAAGCAAGCCTTAAAGCAGAAAAACACAATGTTAAGCCTATATGACCTAATTATGACCTCATCTACCCACCATGAAGCACTAGTCAAGATGTTGACCTCCATTTCTATCACAAAGGACATCCCAGCATATGAACATTCCATCCATGCTATGATGTCACCTCTTGCACTACAAGAATTAAGCTCAACATGCATTCCATGACAAGGTAATTAAGGTTGACCCCGAGAAGGGTTAGGTCATCACAACATCCATGTTTATCATAATACATGTTGGGCAATGCAAGATCCATAGGATGCATGTCAATGACAAGGCAAAAATAAATGTCATCCCATATATTGTGACTGATTAGCTAGGCCTAGTTGACTAGATCAAGCCCATGAAAATGACGTGCTTAAATTCCTTCAACAAGTCATGCATGGTTGTTAGGGGAATTGTAACAATAGCCTTCATGGTAGGGGAGCAGTTCCCCATCACTGCAGAGTTTATCATTGTAGAAGAGATACCAGGCTTCAACCTAATCTCAGGTAGGCCTTGGCTAGCCTAGTTATGGGCTATATCCTCTCCCATTCACCAATAAATCCACCTTTCATATGAAGGTGGTGAGGTTATTATCTACATTGACAATGCAACCCCTCTGGCCATTAACAACATAGACACAGAACAAGGGTTAAAGGTGGAGTTCCTTGATGATGCACCCACCATAAAGTAAATGATAGTAAAACACATGAGGTAGATCCACTTGAAATGAAAAAGGAAGCCAACAACCTCGTGGAGGACACTCTATGGGTAGAATTACCCTTTGACATAATAGATGAAGGTCAAGAGGAATACCGCATAGTATAGTCTAGGTCCTATGCACCTCCTAACCCACATCGGATTAGGAAGTAACTGCATGACTAAGGTATTCTTTTAGTCCAACATGTGCTAGGTGCCTACCTATCCTTTTCACATTTCACTTACATTGCATCTATCTACGCATTTGCATTTAGCTTGGTTGTTTACATTATGCATTGTTCGCTTCATTATGCATTTATTTCCTTTATTTATGAATCTTTCTTAGTTTATGCATTTGCTTGTTTAGTTTACCCTTTAGCAGTTATTAGCTTATGCATTAAAAAATATTAAAATACATAAAAATTGTAAAAGCCAAAATTACAAAAATAAGAGATTGCAATATGTGGCCCACCATGGCCTTAAATTGGTGATGTATGGCTTGCCATGGCCTTAAATTGGTAATGTACTGCCTACCATGGCTTTAAATTGGCAACATGGAGCTTGGAATGGCCTAAAACTATCACTATGGCTTTTCATGCCCTTAAACTGGCAACTTGCAGCCTAGAATGACCTAAAACTACCATGCTTCATTTTCCTACAATGGCCTAGAATGACCTAAAACTATCATTGTAGTGCAAAATGCTTTAAACTAGCACATTTAATTCCATCAATGGGGCTTGAGATAGCCTTAAACTAGCATTGGCCCTTTTGCTATGATCTTAAATTAGCATGGGGCTTGCAATGGCCTAGTCACATTATTGTCGCATAATCTTAACTTAGCACATTCACTCATTGCATAGTAAGCTAATAACAATAAAACAAAAGTTTACACATTACATGCTATACATAGCAAACACATCCATTACATCTCACATGAATAATAGTACACAACATGAGCATTAGCAACATGTGGCAAAAAATACAACAAAAATGCAAAAATGCCCAATAGCAAGGCTACATCAAGACATGCTCAATTGGTGGTACTAGGTGGAGGTGGAGGTTCTTCTTCCTCCACTACACCACTGGGCCTACAGCATCACTTGGTGCTTGTTGTTATAATCAAAAGAAAATGAGCAATTAATAAGTAAATGTACAATATACAAGCTAACACAACACCATAAAAGCATAAAACAACTAAAAAACTAACTTGAGAGGATCTTGCATCAATCATGTCTGGAGGCAACCTTCTAATGCCATCCTCCAAGAATTAGAGGATCTTAGCTTTAGATAGTTGCATCTAAGCCTCCAGGCCAAAGTCAATCCCTACAAGGGTCTTTCCTTTGTCCATGGTAGTCCATGCAGATAGCTTCATGAAAAAGGTAGAAAAGGAAGCCTCTTTTGAGGGAGTGATGATCTACCTCTTAGGAGAGCCACTCATCACTATATGTCAAGCAAACAACTTGTAGGCCTACCTTCTACCGAGCACCTCAAGAAATATTTCAAGGTGGCAATGTTCAAAAAAGTCTTCCTTATACCACTAAAGGTATGCATCACACTTGCACTTGGATTGGTGCTTGTGATTCTTCTAAGTCTACCCCCATTGGTACACCTTAGTGCTATAATTTTTCTAGTCTTGGTTTTTCTAGGTAAGCAAGTCCATTTGTAGCTACTGCTCAATAACCTCTCAGGTGGTCTCATTTTTACCTCTAAGAGCTAACTAGTATTTGGCATACTCTATCTCAAAGGTTTGTTAGGTGCTATCCCCTTGTGACCTAGCCACTAGAAAGTCATATCAGGACTGAAGGTCTTCGATCTTTGTATCCTAGTTGGTCATTCTCTCTTGCAACTCATGCACGCATTTCCATAGGTGCTCATTTGAGTGCCTATAGACCCACAATGCTTTTACATAAGAAAGAATACACTTGTTTGCTATCTCATACATGCAATGAGACACTTGATCCACCTTAGGAGGGAGTTCAAGGAGGGCATCTAGATTGGCCATCCTTCTTAGATTTCATCAAAGTTTAGAACTTGTTGGCATGCAACAAGAAAGTCAATCTTAGCCAAAGACTGAGCATTTGATCAGTAAAGCAACATAAGAAAAGCAACATCATGCACATACTGAGCTTAGGATTTGCCTATTGTAAACAATCACCATGTCCTCCATGATGCCTTCCATGAAGGAAAATTTGTTAGGCATGTCTACCCATGGCTCCATGTGGTAGTTAAACATGGGACCACTAGCAGACACATCTAAGGCTATAACAAAATGATGCGATTAGCATACAATCAAATAACCAAAGGTGTTGGAGCAAAGGGCAATAATAAATGATGATCCAAATCACTTACCTAGAAGGCCCTCAAGTGTGAGTGTGGGGGGGTGTCACCCAGCTGTATGCCATTAAATAGGCAATCAAAATTACCCTCATCAGGGTCAAGTAGCTTCTCTTCCAACTACTGGAGGATCTTTGTCACATCAAGAAGCTCATCTCCATGAGCCTCCCCCTCCTCAGCTTGAGGAGGCATTTCCTCTGCTACCACTTTGACCACTACTTTGGTAGTCCTCTTTTTTATTTCTATAATTTACACACATAACACATTAGTACATTAGCATAACATAGTAGAAAAAACATAAAAATATAAACATATGTCAATACAATAAATTCATCTAACCAAGTTACGCATACTAAGCTACAACCTCTATGCATAAGCTATGAAGCTTAAGATAGATATTCTTACTACTTATCCTTCTGACCTCAAGGGTGAAATTTTCTACTGGATGTGGCTTCTTGATTTTAGCCTTAGATAGTTCCACCATCTCTGCGATATAATGATCCACCTTGTTCATGCCCCCAGTGCCAACTAGGGGACCCTTAGTTGTTATAGATAATGATTCATTGATCTTATCTGGGGGGTTCTATTGGTGAGTGGTCATGAACATGTGCTTAATCCAAGCTTACAGAGGTACTCATAGTCCTGTACAACCCATCATCCATCATCACAAACCACCAAGAGCTCTACAAACCTTTGTAGATACTCTACAAAGAACATGAAGTGAATGTGAGACCTCACCTAGAGGTTGAATTATAGCCTAGACATCTCCATGCACAAGCTAGTGGTGTTGTAGGTAGCCTAGTTAAATCTTGCACCCTCTTGCAATAGCTCTTTCATCATCCATGCTTACTCCATCCTAAGGATTTTCCCTTGGGAGAGCAACTTTAGAAAGACATGGACAAAAGCTCTTGAAACTCAGGCACAAGCACATCCTTAATAGGTATTTCCTTGTGAGATTTGGTGGCCCCCAACTAGTCCTTGATCTTCTCTCTGCAATCCACCTTCCTACTGGCCTTATCAACAATCAATGGGCCATCAGTAGGGAGTCCAAAGAGGTTGGCAAAGAAGGCCTCACTGAGGTCCAACACTACCCTTACACTGTGCACTTGGGTGATGAACTATTGGATGTCACTACTAAAGGAGTCAATAATGGTGACCATTCTGACCATTGGGATACTTGCGCTAAGGGCTAAGAATAGGTGCATCAACCTTGCACATGTGAGTCTAGTGGTTAATGCATTGGAGGCCTTGTGGCACAACCAATGCTACACATCCTCCACATCACCATACTTCATGATGAGGATGGCCTTTGTGTGGCTTGTGGTGACCACTGTCACCTCACTCAAAGTAACCACCATTGCACCCAAGGTAAAACAATGTTGGCATCATGAAAAGGCAAATGAACAGGCACACATGAGCAAGCACATCAGTGAAAATAGTAGACTTATATGTGATACAAATGGAGTGTGAGATGGAGGTGGTGGTGCAAGCATCTCCTTAGTGTTAATCACACTAGTAACCCACTCCTCATCTAGCCAGTCATGGATCCTACACTGCTTGTATGCCCTTGGGTATTGATTGGGGTAGACCTCTAGATTGGGCCCCACCTGTTCTAGCATAGTTGCTTGAACATTCGTACTTGATGAGGATACCTCTAAGGTAGTATGAGTCAAGGCTAGAGCATCTGCCTCATCATGTAGGCCCTCCTCATTAGCTCTAAATTTGGGATTAAGCATGAGTGTTAGTAGCCCAACATGAGCTAATATCAAAAAGACATTACAAAAATGATAAGAGCACTTATCCTTCGGTGTAGTAGATGGTTCCAGTTCCAGGTGGGTTCTAAAATAGGATGTGTACTTGCAAAGCTATAAAGAGGATGTTGCTCTTTTTGTAGAAACTAAACCCTATCATCTGCTAGATCTTGGATAGATGCTAAGCATCCCTAGGACCTCTACCTAAACCATTTACTCCATCACCATCAATAGTAGGCTCATTAGACATGAACCTCAAGATGTCTCGATTATCCTTGAGCAACAATGTCTTTGTGATGGCACTAGCAGTCTCCATCGCTAAATGTGATTACATGATCATACTAAAGTGTTGTAGGAGGAATTCCAGGAACTCACAAGCCCTTGGCTAGAACTATACCACTTGCTAATTCACCCACATATCTAGTGTAGGCATGTTAGGAACGAGTTCACTCATGTACCACAAGGTGCCCATGAGCTCCATGACAATCAGGATAGGCTTTAATAGTACTTTGTAACTTCCAAGAAACAAAAGAAGCATTAGTATATGTACATAGATGCAAATTTTGACATAAAATTATTAAATTAGGTTTAGCAAAGGTAACATAATATAACATGGATTAGCAAAAATATTTGATTTTGGCAATGCCCTCTAGGACCCTACTAGTATAGGACATTAACTGATACATTTGATGCACCTGGTACTCATTGGGGTACAACATGTTTGCATAGGATTAGCATCTCATTTCATATGTTTTCACATATTTAACATCATTACAGTACGTAGTTTTTGTAGTTTTAGCATTGTTAGAGTTTGTAGGTTTAGCATTGGTACATTTCACAAGTTTAGCATTATGCATGATTTATAGAATTCTTGCAAATCTTTTTCTAACTCTAGACAACATAGTTCGGCAAGTTGTAAATTTTTTCTAACTTTGGACTATCTTAGTCGAGAGCATAGTCTGGGAAGAGGGAAAATTTTTCTAACTTTGGGAGCATCCTAACTATGCCTAAGAAAGTGGAGAGCATAGTCCCAAATGGCAAAATTTTCTAACCCCTTGACTATGCTCTCTACAGAGTGTAGTCCCAAAAAAACTAACTCTTAGGAAGATACCATTTTGACAAATACTTGGTATCAATTGTGCCTCCAAGATAGGGAGTGTAGTCTTGGCTACGATTGTAGGAAGTGAGGTCTTGGCCATCATCCCAATGCTCTCCATGCACCATGCCTTGCTGCAGCATTGTGGACCATCCCACCACCCTATGCACATTGACGCATCCACTACCTATTGTGCCTTGTACACCTAGCATCCTCCACTACTAATGCCCCTAAAAAAAATGGGAAAGAAGCACACATTGGGCATTAACCATGGTTGTGGTCTCTACGGTTGCACCACTAAATGCCAACCATGGCCATAGCCCCTACGCCACACCTTAACATAGCCCATAATTCCAAAAACATTTTTTTTGCAAAAGAGACAAAAAACATGCATTGGTGTTAAGTTCCCTCATAGCCCCTGCTATTGCATGACCATATTATGGGGTGCAATCACCCTTGAAGCCCTTATTGCACTATGGGGTGCAGCCACTCCATGGTCCCCTATGGCCCCCAGCATGCCTAACCCTTACCTCTTATCCTATAGTGGGCCATCCTTGGCCACCACCAGAGCCCTTTTCCTTGCCCCATGCCACAAAACTAAAACAAAAGAAAATTTTTTTGAGAACCCAGGTTACACCTTCTAATCTATAGTTGGCCATCCCTAGCCATCGCCAAACCCCGACCCTTGCCCCTCCTGTGCCACAAAAGATAAAAGCCTTTTGACATGTTTTTTTATAGAAAATCCCTATAGTAAATCAACCCTACATTAAGCTCTAAAAATTTTTGCATGGCCCTTGTGGCCATGTCATGCCATCCAAAAACAATCATTTCCCCCCACCATACCATGAAGTGCAACACATGGCCTCCCCATGCATGCCCAAAACCCATGTGCACAATGGCAAAAGCCTTGTTGCCACAAATGCTTTGCATCACGCATGTCCTCCCTAGTTGCGATGGTTGAAACGACCCATGGTAGTGGTGGCCCCTACCATTGTAGGGCACCAACAATGTTTATGCTCTTAAACAAGTGCAAAAAATAAACAAAGTAAAAAAGGGCAAATGGGAGAGCATAGTTGGGGTACCTAGCAGATGCTGATGGTCTCCTTTCCTCCACGTGTGCCTATGGTAGGCAGCCTAGTGCTCACTCTTCCTCATTTGTGTTTGCCAGTCTAGGGTGCAAGATCCACTTTGGCATGTCATCTTGCTCCAACTACACTCTCCACTATCAGTGCACAACCCCAACATCAAGATTACACTCTGAACTTCACATTTTGCAAGTTTGAAAATGACAACTTACCCATGGTAAAACATGCTTATATATCCTCTTGGGGTTATTTAATGATCCACAAATATGGGAGTACACTCAACACTATTTGCTACAGTGGAGAGCATAGTTGGGTGAGAGCATAGTCGAGTGAGAGTGTAGTCACCCAGGCTTGGTGAAAAGTTTTCACTTTTCACTACCTAGTGAATGCCCAAGCCAATTTCACTTCCCAAGCATAGTTGCCCTTGCTTAGAAGACACATTTGATTCATCCACCATTTACTAAGACCTAAAACTAGCACACCATGGTATGCTAGGTCCTTAAATTAATACACACATGGCCTGCCAAGGCCCAAAACTAGCACACACATGTTTATTTTATTTAATAGCCCATATGCATACTTAGGAAAAAAATTATTACATTGCTTTTCCTTTACTTATGCATATTGAATTCATTAAGACAAGTGTTGCTTGACATTTTTTTGTTGATTTTGTAGGAATATCATATGAATATAGCATGGCTACACATGAGCAGCTTTTTTCACCTCTAGTCCTCACTAGACCTCATGATAATATCAAGAAATGCATCGAATCATGATGCCTAGACCTTGAGCCCATAGCCTATGGTGAATATATAATCTACTAGATTGGCCTAACCATCTAGTTAAGGCTCTTAATCTAGAGGTAGGGGATGTCATAGAGAATCCCCTTGTTGAGATCCCTATGACTACACCTAACGATGAAGCAAAAGCATTAAAGCTCAGCTCCTTGCTAGAGCCCGAACATGCCCAAGACATCACCAAAGTGCTTAATGATATCATTAAGAAATTTTCATGGTCATTTGAAGACATGCTAGGCCTAGATCTTTGTCTAGTCCAACACAATATCATCCTTAATCCTTGCATTAAGCTAGTCAAACATAAAGCATGTAAGGTTATGCCTAAGGTGGTGTTGGCTGTCTACAATGAAATCACCAAGCTTTACAAAGCTGGTTTCATCTGGGCTATTGACTATGTGGACTGGGTCTCCAACATTGTAGTTGTGCCTAAGAAAAATAGAAGTATACACATTTGCATACACTTTCTAGACCTAAACAAGGCCACCATCAAAGATAATTTTCTATTGCCTAGTATTGATCAACTAGTCAATACCATGGCTAGACATGCCTTGTTATCCTTTATGGATGGGTTCTTAGGCTACAACTAGATTAGGATCAACCCTGAGCATCAACTCAACATAACCTTCATGACCCCTTGGGGTATATTTTGTTATACATGATGCCCTTTGGACTCAAGAACATAGGAGCAATGTATCAATGCATAATGACATACATCTTTAATGATTACATGCTAAGTGATGGGATGTGATATCACATGGGCCACAATATTGTGTACATGATATCACGGCCACCGTGATATCGCATCCCTCGCGATATCGTGTACGCGATATTGTGTCATCCCCTATGATATCATGTACGCGATATCGTGGTGCGCCACAAAGTCTATAAATAAGAGGTGGCTCTCCCTTGTTTCTCAATCTAGGCCTAGACCATAGCAAAACTCTAGCAGTTTTACCTCTCTAGAGATAGAATATTTTCCATGTGCCCATAGTAGGAGCTCCAAAGTGAATGGATCTTTATTCGAGCAAATATTGTACCTAAACACAAGGTTGTGTACGAAAATAAAGATGAACTTCTTGGATAAACCTTGCAGTGCATGGAATAGGCTAAATAGGATTTTATTTATTTATTATCATTTCAATGCTTTATTAGATGGTTAAATATCTCTCAACCCTTCTCTCATAGTTAAGTGCATTCAGTACGATAGCTTTGAGCACGTGCGTTACGCTTGGTGATCCCAGTAACGATTAGCATTTGGTAGCCAAGGTTGCATTGGTTCAGGGTGTGAATGGTAAGTGGGAACGGATACTGATGCTAGGTTAATTAATGTGTAGTTAGTTAGTTAATTAGTCTCTTCACCCTTCACCTCATTAGCGTAGGAGATAAAACATAAAAAGACATAAAAATCATCTACCTTAGACTTACTTAACCATACAACCATAAAAACTACAAGTAAGTCTGGGAAGATAATGAATGATTAACCTTAAGTGTTCCATGAGGTGTGTAGGCACTTAGTTTGTGGAATTTAACTAGATCATGCATGTAATGCTCGTATTCGTATGGTTGAGTGTTGGGATACCTCGCCACTCATCATTGGCGCCGTTGCTGGGGACTAAGTGTTTGTGCGCTAAGTAGAACATAGGAAATTATCCACATCGTTGGGAGCTTAAATGAATCCTTAGGGTTAATTAAACAAAAAATTATATAACGGTTAATAGCACATTGAGATAAACTAAGATGTCTTCTTCTCATATGAGCATTTCACCACCTAGGGATCATACAAGAAATAGTTGGCAGTCTAACATGCATAACCAAGATCTGCCAGTTCCTCCATAGCATCGAGTGGTATATATTCATCCCAATGAGTATATACCTAATTTTACTTTTATCCTCCATAAGGATGAACAGCTACGTTGGTGAGATTTGCAAGGTAACATAGTGTTACCTCCAGATCATGCAGTCCCCAACATGCTCCTCTGTGCCTTGGCATAGATCAGCATGACACAGCTATATATTGAATACATTGTAGGTGATTTTGACACAAGGGATTACTATCCCACAGAAGCACAACATTTAAGGGACTTGCGGTAGGAGAGCCACCATACACTGTTGAAGGGCAAAGGGGTCCCACACATCCTAAGTGAAATCAGAGATGGTGAACGCATTATAAAGGGTTCTCTATTGAAGGATGTTCCTCCTCCTAATGATGGTGAGGAGGTGAGGTATCAGAACTTACGCTCCACGATTCATAACCCTGGTTCTGATACCCATGAACACCAACTGTTCACTAAGGGAACAACAACACATGACAAGGATGGGCACTTGGATCGTCATCACGATCGGGGTTGTAGCAGCCGAAGAGAAGGTAAGAAACATCATTATGGCAATGGTTCTCCTTCTTCTTCTCCTTCATCACATCACTCACCCTCTCCTTCCACATCAGGACATAGCCACATAGAGCATAACAATGAGGATAAAGATGAGAAAAATGAGAGACCTCGATGAGAAAGTCAAGAGAGAGGATGAGGGCACTCACGAGAATCAAGGCATGAATGAAGGGAAAGTAGGGAACAATGTAGACATCATAGATATCATGAAAGAGATGATCATGATGAGCCCCTACTTGCAACCTAAAGTATGCTCGATATTACGAAGGTAGTTAGGATACCCACAAGGCATCAAAAGGATAGCCAGATCAAGCGCTTAGACATGAACAATATCCCATGCTTTGAGGGGGGATATAATGCTGATCCACAAAATCATTTACAAGCATTCCACGATGCCTGTGCCTTGCAAAATATAGAAAATGAGTGGAAGAAACTAAAATTTTTCCCTAGGACACTCATCAAGGAAGCAGAGAGTTGGTACTGGTTCTTAGAACTAGAAACCATTAGGAGATGGAGTATGATGTTAGAGTTGTTCAATGATAAATACCAAATGTACTCTAGAGTGTCTAATATGTGTAAACAGATCCAAGGATGGAAGTAGGATAATCACGAATCCTTGGATGCTGCCATGGGCCAATACTATGCATTGCTACATCGTTGCTCGGGCCATGGCTACACACAGTGGGATCAACTTCGCCATCTCGTAGATGGGCTAAGACATGAGACTAGGAGAACCCTTGGGACATATGCCCAAGGGAGATTATCTGAACTTAGATTCCATGAAATTCATCGATTGTTGGAGAAAGTAGCCAAAGAAGAAGGGGAGCTATGGAAAAGAGAAAGCATGGAAGAATACAACTGTGATCCTTCCCTCTGAAAGAAGAGAGAGATTTTGCGATGAAGAGGATGAGTCACCACTTGAAGAGTTGGTGAATAAAAAAACCTTGCCACTTCAAAAGTTAACAACCGAAGTGTCAGCTAAGGTGGATCAATTTTGGGATTCCTTAGACTCTAAACTTGAAACTATCCTAAAAATTGTAGAGGAGTCTAAGGAGGAATGAAGTAGTAACCAAGACAAGAAAAAGCGGAGAGATTCAGGTCATGCAAGTGACAAGGGTAAGGGAAAAATAACTATATATGATGAGGTTGTGGACTCAGACACAGACAATGATGGTGGATGTGAGATCTACCAATATGACCCTCCTAAGGGGTGTTGTCCAATCATCTCACATCTACAAGAGTCTGGGGTGTATGCACTTAACCCAAGACTTAACAGACGACAAGAACCCCGAAGGTTACCTTATCACCAAGGTAACCCAAGATAGTTCCACCAACCATTAACATACTATCCAAGTGGAACTCCACCACAATCCATCGGGTAACATTAGTAGTGACAACACCCATAGTCATGGGGGATGCCACTACCCAGATAGCAATACCCTCACCGGCAACCAGATCCATATGGCTATTACGTGTAGCAACTGATTTCTCCAAGTGACTCTATGGGTCACACAACTTCACAACATCACTACAAGGTTCAAGAGTATTTTAGGACTCCTTCTCCTATGGGAGACACTCCACACATGTACCATCCTTAGAATCCATCCATCACTCTTACACCGGTTGTCCCACTACCACCTGCTCCAACAATGTAAGGGAAACTCCCCACTCAACTATAGCAACGAAATGCTACGAGAGCCGTAAACATTCAACCTGCTATTGGTTTTGAAAACCACAAGAAGAGAAGACCTTTCTTCAAAAAAAAAAAAAAATCCCAAACAAGCTCTCACAATAACAAGCAGTTGAGTCTATGTACACTCCTCCTACATACAAGACTTTGGAGCTCCCTTTAGTCCAACAACAGAGCTTCACGCATACGGCTACGTTAACACATATTGTTATAGACTGAATCAAGGTAGGCCACCTTCCCAAGAAACTCTTTGATCCTGGAAGCCCCTTAATCTATCTACAAGTCACCAGGAATAAACCACATAAGGCTCTTATTGACTCAGGTTATGGAGTCAACTTAATCTCATGAGAAATGTATCAAGTCTGGAACCTGCCCCAACTTAAGAAGAGAAATATTCAACTAGAGTTGGCTAACTAGTCCATCACCATTCCCTTGGGATTGGTGGAGGACATAGTTACCACTATGTGTGGTTGGTTATACCCAGCCAATTTCCTAGTGATAGAAGTCAACAGTAACAATGGGGGCTTCCCAATTATAATGGGAAGACCATGGCTAAGTACAATAGATGCATACCTAGGGATTTGCGATCTTTCCTTGGAGATATCTAAGGTAAATATTTATGGAAATATCGAGAAGAAAAAAGTTTTGTGCATCACATATAGTGACTCAGAGGGTGATGACATGGAGGAATGCTCAGCATCTCTTCCATGCAACTGGTGTGCCCAAGAAACAAAAATACAAAGGTGCCTATATGTAGCAACCACACAAGTAGTGGACACCCCGTGGTTGACAGCTAATCAAAAGAGAAACTGACCAATATGCATGGAACAAACTGGGGGAACAACTCATGCTAACAATGAAGCCATAGATACATTAGAATATGAGTGTCACCAACTTCCACCCCTTAACCTGAAAACATCAATCGGGAGAAGTTGGACACTTCTAAGAAATTCAAATAGATGTTCTTTATTTTGGATCTCTCCCTTTCCATTCAGGCATGGGGGAGATGGCCACCTATCCTAATCATTGGAGGCCCTAAGTTCTTTTAAGTTTTTTTTTACACGTTTTTATTTTACAAGTTTTTATTTTACAACATCGTTACACTTTTTCATTTCTTTGTATGTGTGTGTGTGTGTGTGTTATCCATCTTGTCAAGTTTTTCATTTAATAAGTGTTCTTCATGATGGTATGAACTATTTTTCTATTGATTGCTAATGTTTGATTTTTACCTTTAAGTTACGATGTTGATACTAAGGTATGGTTCTTTTGATATGATAGGCAATGAGTCCACTTCATCCATTCATCCATAGATTTCTATGGTCTCTCTTGGCTTGGAAATGTATAGTCCCTTTTAAATAAGAACTCTAACAAATTGGTGACTGGGCATTTCTCAAACTAAGGAAGGACTCAAGGATCGAAAAGGGTGTGACTTCAAGGGAACTTGATGCATTTTTGTTGGCCATTCTCTTGGGTTCTTGGATTTTTCTTCTTGAGTTTTCTTACCATTTCGATGTCACTCAATTATCGGGAAGTTGAGCTAATAAAAATAAGAAGTCTTTGCATGGTGTGGTTCTCACGCATAAACACATAAAACATAGAAAAAAAAACATCGAGAATTCAAAGCACACCCCTTAGACAAAATAATCCCTTGGGCTACAAGTACTAGTTATGGAACTACAATAAACCTGTTCTCTCTAACTAAGGCCCTTCTTGCTTCCCATTCTCTCCTTCGTTTCGTTGGAATGGTGGTGGCTCTTGGGTGAACGCATTTTTGCTACTTCAAGTGGATGGATTGGCCGAATGCATTAATGCGAAGTTGCTAGATGTGGTTTGGTTGAGGCCGAACTTGGAATGGGATCTGCTAAATCATATTAATCATGAAATACACAAGGGGCTGTACACCACCTTGTTCTTGAGATTCCATTCCATTCTCTTCCTTCCATCATTCTTCCTCCATTGTTCACCTCATTTCCAGTTGTATCATTAGTATATATCTTGGTGGATGCATTGTTTTCTTTTTGGTAAATTCTTGTGGTTAAGACTTTAAATCTTGTTCCTAATGACATTCCTAGAGCCTACAGACTCTTCGAATGTGGGTTTGTAAGGGCATTAAGGGCATGAGCCTGCTTTGGGGAGGACCCACTGGCATTCCTATTTGATGCATCCGTTAAATTCTTTCCCTTAACATTTTTGCAATCCACTCTCTCTTGTTCATTTCCATCTTGACATCCACTTCATTGACGTTACAGTTGTCTCTTTTTCTCCATCTTTCTTGTTCTTTTTCTTTCTCCATTCTTTCGCTACTGGAGGTTTGCTCTTAGTCATGGGGGTCCTGGTCCAATTTTTGCGATTTTCGCCTAACCCCTACACCTTCGGTAGTCACCAATATTATATCTCCAGATCCGCAATCAACCATACCACAACTCAGCCAATGGACTTACACTGAAGGAAGGTAACAATTGCATTATGATTCATTTACCCTTGCTAATATAAGATTGTGTTGTGTGTGTAGATGGCAATCATGCAACAACAAATTGGATCTGGAGGAAACACTTGGAATCGATCAATGTTGAAGCAGCTATGTAAGGAATGAGATTGATTGCACGCTTATGGATGGATAACAACAAGCACAATCTTGGCATTGGTAGCAGCAACACTTCTTTCTCTCTCTTCTCTCTCAGTTGCCAAATAAGGCCTGATGTCAAATGTAAAAGGTGTTCACTCTTGTTGTCATGAACACCAGTTCTTGCATGTCTTGTATGATGGTCCGTTCACATGTCATCCCATTCACCACTAGTTCCATTTAGTCAATAATCCCATACCTTCCCAATATTATTGTAAGGAACTTGAGGATGATTTTTTATTCAATCATGGGGGTATGATGGGATGCGATATTGCATGGGCCACGATATTGCATCCCTTACAATATCACATACGCGATATCATGTCGTCCCCTGTGATATCGAATACGTGATCTCGCAGTGTGTCGCAAAGTCTATAAATAAGAGGCGGCTCTCCCTTATTTCTCAATCTAGGCCTAGACTGTAGTAAAACTTTGGCAGTTTTACCTGTCTAGAGATAGAATATTTTCCATGTGGCCGCAGTAGGAGCTCCAAAGTGAATAGATGTTTATTCGAGCAAATATTGTACCTGAACACAAGTTTGTGTACGAAAATAAAGACAAACTTCTTGGATAAACCTTGTAGTTCATGGAATAGGCTAAATAGGATTTTATTTATTTTTATTTATTTTTTATCATTTAAATTCTTTATTAGATGGTTAAATCTCTCTCAACCCTTCTCTCATAGTTAAGTGCATTTAGTACGATCGCTTTGAGCACATGCGTTACGCTTGGTGATCCAAGTAACGATTAGCATTTGGTAGCCAAGGTTGCATTGGTTTAGGGTGTGAATGGTAAGTGGGAATGGATACTGATGCTAGGTTAATTAATGTGTAGTTAGTTAGTTAAAGTTATTTAATTAGTCTCTTCACCCTTCACCTCATTAGCATAGGAGATAAAACATAAAAAGACATAAAAATCATATACCTTAGACTTACTTAACCATACAACCGTGACAACTACAAGTAAGTCTGGGAAGACAAAGAATGATTAACCTTAAGTGTTTCATGAGACGTGTAGGCAGTTAGTCTACTGAATTCAATTGGATTGCGTATGTAACGCTCATATTCATATGATTGAGTGTTGGGATACCTCACCACTTATCACTAAGCTTACTCAATGATTACATTGATGACATTAAAATTAAGTCCAAAGTGGCTTACAAGCATGCAGATGATCTAGACTTAGTGCGTAAGTATTATTTGAAATACAATCTTAGGTTGAACCCCAAGAAGTATGTTTTTGGCATCAAAATGGGCTGGATGCTTGGTTTTGTAGTATCCAAAGTAGGCATACGTGTAGACCCTAATAAGGTTAAGATCATAACCAACTTAGCACCACTAGCCAACCTTAAGGAGCTACGAGGGTTGCAAGGTAGACTATAATTTATACATAAGTTTATCTCATGGTTAACTAACAAGTTATAGCCAATGTAGCATCTACTCAAGAAGGGAGCCCACTTCGAGTGGATAGCTCAATGTTAACAAGCCTTTGGCAACCTTAAGCAAGAGCTGGTACAACTTCCTATGGTTCACCCTCCATGAGGAGATAAATATTTCTACATCTACCTTGCCACTTCTAACATGTCCATCACTTTTCTACTTTGTCAAAAGTAAGAGGATGACACAGAGGTCCCAGTTTACTACTTAAGCTATGCACTAGTAGCCCATGAAGCAAAATACAATGATGTGGAAAAGCATTACCTTGCCTTAGTCTTCTAACTTAAGAAGTGGAGGCATTACCTTTTCTATAGTTAAGTCAACATGATTTGCAAAAACAACGTACTCTGAGCAATTACAATCAACATCTATGAAAGCAGTTGTATTGCACGATGAAAAGTAATAATGATAGAGTTTAAGCTACATTATGTCACACAAGACTTAACAAAAGGTCAAGCTATAGCTGCACAACTCATGACTTCGCCCATCAATGATCAAGTAACCATAGACTCAGAATTCCTAGATTGGCATGTCAGTAGCATTAACTAAGTGCCCAACAACTTTGAGGCACTCCTACATTTCGACAAAGCTTCAACCTCCCAAGGAGGTAGTGCCATTGTCATTATCACATTTCCTTCTAGGGAGATTTAACCCTTTTCATATAATTTTGTATTCCCTTGTACTAGAAATGTGATGAAGTATGAAGGTCTCCTCCAAGGTATGCTTGCAGCTCGTGACCTAGTGGTCCATGGCATAGTGATCTGAGTGGCTCACAAGTAGTGATTAGCCAAGTAATAAAGGTTTATGCCTACAAGGCCTAACATTTATAGCCTTACTATGACCTGGCAAAGCACTTGTTTAAACATTTTACAATTAGTAATGTCCAATATATTCCCTAGAATGAAAATGCCATAGTTGATGCACTAGCAACATTAGCCTTAAGCATCCCACTTGACATGTTCCACGTGTTGCCCACCTTGCTGGTATATTGCACTATGCCCATCATGAAAACCATCGATATTACATCCATAGCCACAATTAGCATGACCCATGCATGAGAGTGGTGCAACGACATCGAGACATACCTTCTATAGGGTGAGCCTCCATAACACTTAACTATTGCCCAAAAGGATGTAGTGTGTAAATGATTGTAATAGTACATCATCATGGATGATAACACACTATGTTGTAGATCCTATGATGTCATATTGCTAACCTATGTAAGCAATAGCATAGTGTAAATGATCATTAAACAAGTTCATGAGGGACTATGCGAAGGTCACATAGCACATAGGGCAATGGTAGGAAAAATTAGATGATTAGGCTATTATTAGCCTTACATGGAGCATTATTGCATCTCCAAGGTCAAAACATGCAACATATGTCAACGACATGGTAACCTAATGTATGTGCCCCCAATTGAAGTGCACACAATGCAAATCATGTGGTTGTTCCAACGTTGGAGCTTGGACATCATTGGACCCATAATGCCTAAGTCCTCTGTAGGGCATAGCTTCATAATAACTACAACTAAGTATTTTACCAAGTGGGTTGAGGCTATTTTCCTTAGGAAGACAACATCATAGCAGGTTTGGAAATTCATGCTTGACAACATTATGACCTATTTTAGCTTACCCATGATCATAGAAATAGAAAATGGGCCATAATTTAGTAGTGCTGAAACTAAAGCCTTTTGTGAGCACTTTGGTATCAAACATTCCTTCTCATCACCACACTATCCTTAGGAAAATGGCCAAGAAGAGGCCACTAACAAAGTCATCATCAACCTTCTAAAGAGGATGCTAAGAAATAGAAAATGATGATGGGATCAACAATTAGTCTACACACTCTGGGCCTATCGCACAACATTCTAAATGGTGATAGGTAAGACACCTTATAGCCTTGTTTATGGATCTGAAACAAGTTTGCCTCTTAAATTACAAGTTCCATTGCTTCGAGTGATCCTCTCAAACTTCATCGATGAAGCTCAAAATAATGAGTTGAGAACTTTAGATCTTGACTTAATATAGAAGGAGTGCATGGAGATGCTTGATCACATTGAATGATACCAAGAAAAGTAATGGAAAAAGCACTATCATAATAAGCATTAGCACTTGATCAAGAAAGGGAACCTAGTCCTCAAGGCCATTCATGAACCTGCGGACAAATTCTCAGCTAATTGGGAAGGGCCTTTCTTGGTTACTAAGGCCTATGACAATGGAGCATTCAAGCTTGCTAATTTAGATAGAAATGAGTTTGCTAATCTAGTGTACCATTTGTACCTGAAGCCTTACTATGCCTAACATGTAGCATTGGACATCAACAAAGCAAGGTAAGCACAAGTCCTTTATGACTATAAACTAGTACAACACAAGTATGCTATGACTATAAACTAGCATAGATAGTTTGCTATGATTATAAATTGGCAGAGATAGTCTATTATGACTATAAATTGGCATAGTCCATCTGCTATGATGTTAAACTGGTACAAAACGAACACCCATTTGCTGTGATGTAAAACTGTCATAGCTCATCTACCATGATGTTAAACTAGCATAGCTTGTCCTTAGGTCATGATGCCAAACTAGCATAGTAGCATGTCTACTATGATGCTAAAGTAGCATAAAATAGTTTATTTGGACTATAAACTAGCATACCATGGTCTACCAGGACCTTAAATTGGGTTCACAGTTTGCTAGGAACTTAAACTAGCAAAGCATATGGTCTACCGAGACCTTAAAATGGGTTCATTGTCCATCATGCATAGTTTTGAAAGAAAGCAGCCAAGAATACTTCCAACTCCCCCCTCCTTCTTTCTCTTGTCTACATTTCATGGATGGGGTGGGGACATTATAGTCCCAGAATAGAGCTCTTGCCATTGGCATAGCCTTTGGAGCATTCGTAGCATTATCACCCCTGAGTACTTTGTTGATTTTTTGGAGCTCTTATCATTAGGCACCCTTTGGAGCACCTACAACATTATCACTCCTTACCATTTTTCTGAATTTTGGACACTTGCCATTGATTTGGCCTTTGAGTGTTTGCAACATCATCTCCCTTAGTACTTTTACTAGCTTTTCAAATACTTACAACTAGTTTAGCCTTTGGAACATTTGCAGCATCTTTGCATTGCCATTTTATTTACATTGTATCATGTGTTTTTCTTATCTTCTCTAAGTTGTGTTTGTAGGATGAAGCCCCAGGTCATCGTGTAGAGATGCATCTCATTGCAGTAAGTCACCACATTACTTTGATGTGCGTGATTGGACTAGCCAAGCCTCTCAAGAGTGCATGTCACTATTACCCCACTATAGCCTACTTGTATTTACCCTTATGCCTTGATACACTTGCATTCCCCCCCTTCCCCCCCTTTAATCAAGCTAGCAAACCCCTCTAATATACATGGCATCCTCTTTAAGTCAACCATAGAACCCAAGGCAAACATAACATAAGTTGTCTTATGGAGCGCCTCTATTGATTGGTCAAAGCATAGGCAGATGTAACACAAGTCATCCCAGGGAGGAAACACTTGTCCTATAGACACAACGTAGTTGCATCTATGCAAAGCCCATTAGGTGGCACACAGTCCACCTGATGGAAAACATCTCGCAGTTAGCATTTAGCAATGTGTAGAATCCAAAGTAGGTTCACCTTGTAGTAAAAAAAGAAAAAAGAAAAGAAGAAGAAGTAAAAACACAAAAAAAAAGAATAAGGAAAAGCATATCCCCAAGGAAATCAGTAGAGCTATAATTTCACAATTGGTCCAACCCTAGATCCACATTGACTCTCTCATGAGCATTTCAATGAGATGGTACATCATGACATCTATTTGCATTTTACTTTCCCTTTTATTGCCAACATATTGCCTACAACCTTTACCTCTAGCATACCACTACCCTTAGCACTCTTGAGCATGGTGTAACGACATCTAATTAGGTACTAAAGAATGATGTTGGTGCTAGGCCTACTATGGTGTTTTATCATTTTTGTTAATGTCTCTCGGGTCATTCCTCTAGATGTCAACAAAGAGGGGTGAATGAAACATCACAAAATTTGGCCTATAGTGTCTCGATTGCAAATTATGTGTAGGCATGAGGCCATTTTTTGCAAATTTTTCTAATTGCTATAACTATGCTCTCCACTACCCTAGAGCATAGTTAGCCTAGTGGAGAGCATAGTCAGCCCAGCTCAAGTGTCATCATGAAGTAAGAAGCTGCAAATTATTCTAGGTGTTGGGACTATGCTCTCCACTACTCCAGAGTGTAGTTAATGCAATAGAGAGCATAGTTAATACAAAATACTAGTTTTGCAAATTTTTCTAAGTGTCAAGCCAGTAGCTATAAATTTTTCTAAGTGTTGAGACTACGCTCTCCACTAGACTAAAGCATAGTCAAGCATAGTCAACACTAAGACACATTTTTTGCAAAATTTTCTAAGTGCTGGGACTACACTCCCCACTACCTAGGAACGTAGTCAAGTGTAGTCAACATGAAGACTCATTTTTTGCAAAAATTCCTAAGTGTTGAGACTATGCTCTTCACTACTTGGGAGTATAGTCAAGTATAGACAGCATGAAGACTAAAATTTTAGAAATTTTTCTAACTATTGAGACTACCTTCTCAACTGTCTAGGAGTGTAGTCAAGAGTAGACAACATTAAGGCCTAACTTTTTACAGAATTTTTTTTCTATCTATTGAGACTACACTCTCCATTGCCCCAGAGCATAGTCAACTAAAAGCTAGATTTTGCAAAAATTTGTCTAAGTGTTAGACTATGCTATCCACTAGTCTAGAGCATAGTCAGCATGGAACACCATTTTTTACAAAATTTTTCTAATTGTTGTGACTATGCTGTCCCCCAGTCCAAAGCGTAGTTGAGTGTAGTCATGTAGAATAGCCTCTAAAGGCCTCCACAACGCAACATTGGTAGTCACCTTAGCTCCAACACACCTTCAGCAGCAACATGCATATCTTTTTATTCCCCCTTTTCTTCTCGAAATTGTAACTATGTTGATGAGTGGCAATGTACCCCTACACTCAACCATACGAATACGAGCGTTACACGTGCGATCCAATCGAATTCCATAGACTAAGTGCCTACACGCCTCATGGAGCACTTAAGGTTAATCGTTCATTGTCTTTCCAAAATTACTTGTATTTGTCATGATTGTATGACTAAGTAAGTCTGAGGTATGTGATTTTTATAATTTTTATGTTTTATCTCCTATGCTAATGAAGTGAAGGGTGAAAAGACTAATTAACTAACTTTAACTAATTAACTAAGCCTAAATTAACCTAGCATCAGCATCCGTTCCCACTTACCGTTTACACCTTGAACCAATGCAACCTTGGTTACCAAATGCTAGTCATTACTGGGATCACCAAGCGTAACACACGTGCTCGAAGCAGTCGTACTGAATGCACTTAACTAGGAGAGAAGGGTTGAGAGAGATTTAATTAAATAATAAAGCATTTAAATGATGAAAAATAAATAAAAATAATAAAATTCCTATTTAGCCTATTCCATGCATTGCAAGGTTTATCCAAGAAGTTCATCTTTATTTCAGTACACAAACTTGTGTTTAGGTACAATATTTGCTCAACTAAATATCTGTTCACTTTGGAGTTCCTACTGTGGGCACATGGAAATTATTCTATCTATGGAGAGGTAAAACTGCCAGAGTTTCGCTATAGTCTAGGCCTAGAGTTAGAAAAAAGGGAGAGCCACCTCTTATTTATAGACTTGGTGGCGCACCGCGATATCGCAGGGGATAACACGATATCACGAGGGATGTGATATCGTTGCAGATGCGATATTGCATACGCGATATCGCAACCCATGTGATATCACATCCCATCATACCCCCATGACTAAATAAAACCTCATCCTTGAGTTCCTTACAAAATATTAGGAAGGTATGGAATTATTAACTGAAATGAAACTAATGGTGAATGGGATGACATGTGAACGGATCATCATTACAAGACATGAAAAAACTGGTGTTCATGACAACAGGAGTGAACACCTTATACATTTGACATCAGGCCTTATTTGGCAGATGAGAGAGAAGAAAGAAGAGAAAAGAAGTCTACTGCTACCAATGCCAAGATTGTGTCTTTCATTATCCATTCATAAGCATGCCATCAATCTCATTCCTTGCATGGCTGCTTCAGCACCGATCCATTCCAAGTGTTCCCTCCAGATCCAATCCATTGTTTCATGATTGCCATCTGCACACACAACACAATCTTATATTAGCAAGGGTAAATGNATCGGTGAAGTGGATGTCAAGATGGAAATGAACAAAATAAAGTAGCNATTGTAACATCGGTGAAGTGGATGTCAAGATGGAAATGAACAAAATTTAACTGGTGCACCAAATAGGAATGCTAGTGGGTCCTCCCCAAAGCAGGCTTATGCCCTTAATGCCCTAACAAACCCACATTCAAAGAGTCTGTAGGCTCTAGGAATGTCATTTGGAACAAGAGCTAAAGTTTTAACCACAAGAATTTATCAAAAAAAAAAAAACAATGTTTCAACCAAAATATACACTAATGATAAAACCAGCAATGAGGGGGACAATGGAGGAAGAATGATGGAAAGGAGAGAATGTAATGGAATTTGAAGAACAAGGTGGTGTACAGTCCCTTGTGTATTGCAAGGTTACTGTGACTTAGCAGAGCTCATTCCAAGTCCAGACTCAAACAAACCACATCCAGTGAATTCGCATCAATGCGTTTGGCCAATCCATCCACTCGAAGTAACAAGAATGCCTTCATCCAAGAGCCACTACCATTTCAATGAAATGAAGGAGGAGAGAATGGGAAGTGAGAAGGGACTTAGTTAGAGGGAACATGTTTATTTTAGTTCCATAACCATTGCTTGTAGCCCAAATGATTATTTCATCTAAGGGTGTGCTTTGAATTCTTACTATTTTGTTGTTGGTTTTTTTTAATAATTTTTTCATGAGAACCACACCATGAAAAGACTTATTATTTTTATTCACTCAGCTTCCTGATAATTGGGTAATGTCAAAATAGTAAGAAAACTCAAGAAGAAAACATCCAAGCACCCAACAGAATGGCCAACAAAAATGCATCAAGTTCCCTTGAAGCCACACCCTTTTCAATCCTTGAGTCTGTCCTTAGTTTGAGAAATGCCCAGTTACCGATTCATTATAGTTCTTATTATTGAAAAAGAGAGACTGTAAAGTTCCAAGCCAAGATAGACCATAGAATTTTGTGGATGGATGGATGAAGTGGACTCATTGCCTATCATATCAAAAGAACCATACCTTAGTATCAACATCATAACTTAAAGGTAAAAACCAAACATTAGCAACCAATAGAAAATAGTTCATACCATCATGAAGAACACTTATTAAATGACAAACTTGACAAGATGTATATAACACACACACACTCACACAAAGAAAGGAAAAAGTATAATGATGTTGTAAAAAAAAATGTGTAAAAAAAATGTAAAAGAACTGAGGGACCCGAATGATTAGCATAGGTGGCTATCTCCCCCATGACTGAATTGAAAGGGAGAGACCCAAAATAATGAGTGCTTATTTGAATTTTTTAGAAGTGTCCAACTTCTCCTGATTGATGTTTTCAAGTTAAGGGGTGGAAGTCAGCGATGCTCATATTTCAATGTATCTATGCCTTCGTTACGAGCATGATTTGTTTCCCTAGTTTGTTCCATGCATGTTGGTGGGCTGCTCTCCTGATCAGCTGTCAACCACCAGGTGTTCTCTTGTTGTGTGGCTGCTACATACAGGCATCTTTGTATCTGTGTTTCTTGGATGCACCAATTGCATGGAAGAGATGCTGAGCATTCCTCCATGTCATCACCCTTTGAGTCACTGTATGTGATGCATGGAACTTTCTTCTTCTCGATCTTTCCATAAATATTTTCCTTAGATATTTCCAAGGAAAGATTGCAGATCCTTAAGCATGCATCTACTGTACTTAGCCATGCCCTTCCCATTATAATTGGGAAGCCCCCAGTGTTACTGTTGACTTCTAGCACTAGGAAATTAGCTGGGTATGACCAAAAACACACAGTGGTAACGATGTCCTTCACCAATCCCAAGGGAATGGTGATGGACTAGTCAGCCAGCTCTAGTTGAATATTGCTCTTCTTGAGTTGGGGTAGGTTCTAGGCTTGATACATTTCTCATGAGATTAAGTTGACTCCAGAACCTAAGTCAAGAAGAGCCTTATGTGGTTCATTCCTGATGACTTGGAGGTAGATTAAGGGACTTCTAGGATCAGAGAGTTTCCTGGGAAGGTGTCCTACCTTGATATAGTCAGTAACGGTATGTGTTAACATAACCGTATGTGTTAAGCCCTGTTGTTGGTTTGAAGGGAGCCCCGAAGCCTTGTATGGTGGAGGAGCATGCACAGACTCAACCTCTTGTGGTTGTGAGAGCTTGTCTAGGATTTTGGTTTTGAAGAAAGGTCTTCTCTTTGTATGGTTGCCAAAAGTAGCAGTAGGTTGAAGATTTACGGCTCTCGTAGCATTATGTTGCTGCAGTTGAGTGGGGAGTTCCCCTTGCATTGTTGGAGTGGGTGGTAGTGGAACTATCGGTGTAAGAGTGGCAGATGGATTCAGAGGATGGTACATGTGTGAAGTGTCTCCCGTAGGAGAAGGAGTCCTAAAATACTCCTGAACCTGGTAGTGACGTTGTGGAGTTACATGACCCATAGAGTTAGTTGGAGAAATCGGCTACTACACGTAATAGCCATATGAATCTGGTTGCCAGTAAGGGTATTACTGTCTAGGTGGTGGCATCCTCCATGACTGTGGATGTTGCCACTATTGGTGCTTCTCGATGGGTTGTGGTGGAGTTCCACTTGGATAGTACGTTAATGGTTGGTGGAACTGTCTCGGGTTACCTTGGGGATAAGGTAACCTTCGGGGTGCTTGCTATCTGTTAAGTCTTGGGTTAAGTGCATACACCCCAGACTCTTGTAGATGTGAGATGATTGGAAAACATCCCTTAGGATGGTCATATTGGTAGATCTCACATCCACCATCACTGTCTCTGTCCGAATCCACAACCTCATCGGAGATAGTTATTTTCACCTTACCCTTGTCACGTGCATGGACCGAATCTCTCCGCTTTTTCTTTTCTTGGTCACTACTTTGTTCCTCTTTAGACTCCTCTATGATTTTTAGGACAGTTTCAAGTTGAGAGTCTAAGTAATCCCACAATTTATCATCCTTAGCTGACATTTTGGTTATTAGCTTTTGAAGCAGCAAGGTTTTTCTATTCACCAATGCTTCAAGTGGTGACTCATCCTCTTCATCGCAAAATCTCACTTCCTTCTTTCGGAGGAAAGGATCGCAGTTTTATTCTTCCATGCTCTCTCTTTTCCATAGCTCCCCTTCTTCTTTAGCTACTTGTTTCAAAAACCGATGAATTTCATGGGACCGAAGTTCAGATAATCTCCCTTGGGCATATGTCCTAAGGGTTCTCCTGGTTTCGTACCTTAGCCCATCTACAAGGTGGCGAAGTTGATCCCGTTGTGCATAGCCATGGCCTAGGCAACGATGTAGCAATGCATAGTATCATCCCATGGTAGCATCCAAGGGTTCATAATTACCCTATTTCCATACTTAGATCTGGTTATGCAAATTGGACACTCTAGAGTACGTCTGATATTTATCGTTGAATAACTCTAACATTGTACTCCATATCCTAATGGTTTCTGGCTCTAAGGACTGGTACCAACTCTCTGCTTCTTTTATAAGTATCCTAGGGAACAACTATAGTTTCTACCATTCATTTTCTATATTCTAAAAGGTGCAGGCATCATGGAATGCCTGTAAATGATTCTATGGATTAGCATTATATCCCCCCTCAAACCGTGGGATATTATTCATGTCTAAGCGCTTGATCTAGCTATCTTTTTGATGCCTTGTAGGTATCCTAACTACCTCTGTGGTGTCTATCATACTCCAAGTTGCTAGTAGGGGTTCATCATGATCATCTCTCTCATGACGTCTATGATGCCTATGTTGTTCCCTACTTTCCCTTCTTTCATGCCTTGACTCTCTAGAGTTCCCTTGTCCTCTCTCTCGACTCTCTCGTCGAGGTCTCTCATCTTACTTACCATTATCCTCACCGTTATGCTCTCTGTGGATGCGTCCTAATGTGGAAGGAGAGGGTGAGTGATGTGATGAAGGGGAAGAAGAAGGAGAACCATCACCATGATGATGTTTCTTACCTTCTCTTTGATGGCTATGACCCTGATCGTGATGACGATCCAAGTGTCCATCCTTGTGATGTGTTTTTGTTTCCTCAGTGAAAGCTTGGTGTTCATGGGTATCAGAACCAAGGTTATGAATCGTGGAGTGTAAGTTCTGATACCCCACCTCCTCACCATCATTAGGAGGGGGAACATCCTTCGATAGAGAACCTATTATAATGGGTTCACCATCTCCGCTTTCGCTTAGGATGTGCAAGACCCCTTTGCCCTTCAATAATGTGTGGTGGCTCTCCTGCTGCAAGTTCCTTAAACATTGTGCTTCTATGGGATAATAATCCTTTGTGTCGAAATCACCTACAATGTATTCAGCGTATAGCTATGTCATGTCGATCTATGCCAAAGCACGAAGGAGCATGTTGGGGACTGCACGATCTGGAGGTAACACTATGTTACCTTGCAAATATCACCAACGTAGCTGTTCATCTTGATGGAGGATAAAAGTGATATTGGGTATATACTCATCGAGATGAATATATTCCACTCAATGCTATTGAGGAATTGGCAGATCTTGGTTATGCATGTTAGACTACCAACTGTTTCTTGTATCATCCCTAGGTGGTGAAATGCTCTTATGAGAAGAAGACATCTTAGTTTATCTTGGTGTGCTGATTAATCGTTATATAATTTTTTGTTTGTTTAATTAACCTTAAGGGTTCTTTTAAGCTCCCAACGATGTGGATAATTTCCTATGTTCTACTTAGCACACAAATACTTAGTCCACGGCAATGTCGCCAATGATGAGTGGTGAGGTACCCCTACACTCAACCATATGAATACGAGTGTTACATGCGTGATCTAGTCAAATTCCACAGAATAAGTGCCTACGTGCCTCATGGAACACTTAAGGTTAATCATTCATTGTCTTCCTAGACTTGTATTTTTCATGGTTGTATGGTTAAGTAAGTCTGAGGTATGTGATTTTTATAGTTTTTATGTTTGATCTCCTATGCCAATGAAGTGAAGGGTGAAGATACTAATTAACTAGCTTTAACTAATTAACTAAGCCTGAATTAACCTAGCATCAACATCCATTCCCACTTACCGTTCACACCCTGAACCAATGCAACCTTGGTTACCAAATGCTGATCGTTACTGAGATCACCAAGCATAATGCACATGCTCGAAGCGGTCGTACTGAATGCACTTAACTAGGAGAGAAGGGTTGAGAGAGATTTAATTAACTAATAAAGCATTTAAATGATGAAAAATAAATAAAAATAATAAAAGTCCTATTTAGCCTATTCCATGCACTGCAAGGTTTATCCAAGAAGTTCATCTTTATTTCTATACACAAACTTGTGTTCAGGTACACTATTTGCTCAAATAAAGATCCGTTCACTTTGGAGTTTCTACTGCGGGCACATGGAAATTATTCTATCTCTAGAAAGGAAATTGCCAAAGTTTCGCTACGGTCTAGGCCTAGAATTAGAAACAAGGGAGAGACACCTCTTATTTATAGAATTGGTGATGCACCGTGATATCATGTATGCAATATCACGGGGACAACGTGATATCATGTATGCGATATCACGAGGGATGTGATATCGCGTCCCATCATATGCTGTACCCCACTCCAGACAATGGATAGTGTACTCTCCAAAAGTTGCAATTTTTGCATTTTTTAGGTACATCGTGGTCTTTTTAGCACACAAACATGTAGTTGGTAGCATAGTCATAGTTTGATAGTCTCACAAAGTCCACAAAGTCCATTAGAGCACAGTAGAGCACAACACCATTTGCCTTAGTGGAGAGTGTAGTTGGGTGCAGCGTAGTCCCAACCATCCCACTACCACGTGGTAATCGATTCACATTTTATGGAAACCCTAACCCTATAAATATCCCCATCATCTACATTTTAGGGGCTGGCATTTTTAGCATTTGGTTGGAAAGTCTAAAGCAAGGTTGGCATCTTGGAAAGAGTAGTTTGAGGTAAAAATCAAAGCATTGGTAAGCGCTGTTGCAGCCCATAGACCATTGCAGCCCATAGGACATTGTGGTAGCCAACTTGATAGGCACAGACACAATGACAGATGTTAGTTTCATGACTCAAACACCCCCAAGACTGTGACTATGCTATCCACTACACCTATTGTACATTGTATAGCTTCTCACCCTCTTTTTTTGAAGTTAACTATGCTCAACCCCATTTGGGGTGGTGTTTCATTCTCTTTTGCTCTTGTTTTATGCATTTTGACATTTTTACTTGTAGTTTTGGCATTTTACTTACATTTACTGTTTCTTCCACACATAGCCATGCTTGGGTCGCTAACCTTGCCTATTTGCACCTTCATTTCACTCTAAACCCTTGACTATGCTTACCTCCTCACGTCCTATGACTACGCTCAACATTGTGCGAACACTTATCACCATTTAACATCACATTTGACCTTTCAGGGCATCTTGTATCCACCTCCAAAAGGCCCTCACATGGACATGGTGTTAGCCTATGCATCCATTGACCCATCAGTGATTCTAGCCATCGATGTTTTTAGTTGCTACAAAAATGACCTAAGAAGATCCTTCCTTAGTGTAGAACAAAACCAACCTATTTTAGTAACTTTACATCACCACACTAACACTGATCCACCTCCTTGAGACACAAGAGTGTACCAATAGAAAAACCACCATTCCATTAAGAGAATAAGAGAGAAGTAGGAAGTGAGAGAGGGCCTTAGCTAGAGGGGCACTTTAGACATGGGTAACATATCTTTCTAGTTTCATAACTAGTGCTTGTAGCCTGTTTATTTGTCTAAGAGATGTGCTTTGAATTCCCATAATGTTTTTTTTTTAAATTTTTTTTTATTGTTTATTTTTTTTCTTTTTGGATAGAAAACACATCATGCAAAGATGTTATTTGACTTCCTATAGTGGTTGACATTGATTAATAAGAAGTCTAGGAAAACACTCAAGCATCCAAGTAAGTAGAAGAGTACAAAGAGTATTAAGTCCCCTTGAAGTCACACCTTGTACAAACCTTTGAATCTTTCCCAATTCCAGAAACTACAAAGGTTACCAATTTATTAAAAGTTTATTTAATGAAAGGGACTTCAAACTTCCAAAATGAGGAAAATCATAGAGTTTGTTGATGAGTGGATGTCATGGACTCACTACTTGTTCCATGAAAAAGAAACCATGATTGAGCCATTGGTACAAAGATTTAAAAATAGAAACCAAACATTAGCAAACAAAACATAAAGTAAAAACCACCATTAGTAATAGCTACAACACCATTGTGTCCTGTTAGCACAAAGGACATTTATTAGTAGAAATTTGAAAATCACACTCAAACCAAACAAGGTAAAATATATATAAGAAAGTGTAAAATATTGAAGAGGGATTCAAATGTGCTAATGATGGTGTAAAACAAAACATGATGTAAATGTAGGAAAAATGTTGAAAATCAAAAAGGTATAAAATAAATGAATTGTAAAATAAAAAATGTGGAAAATAAAAAATAGAAAAACTAAAGAGCCATATGAATGATTAGCATAGATTTCCATCTTTCCCATGACTGAATTGGAAGGAGGAGATCCAAAAATTGAGCATGGTTGTCCACTCGTTGAGGTATTTGTTGCACTGACTTGCTTGGGCTCATGAAAAAACTTCACTTGTTGGAAGTTGACCAATTGCTTTTTATTTGGGCTCTTAGGTTTGTATATGGTCATGGCCCTAGAGGAAAAGGTTTCATCAATTATATAAGGTCCCTCACACAATGCTTGAAACTTTGTTTTCTAGGGTACATGTGTGGGATTCTAGTAGAGAATCTTATCTCTCGGTTGAAATTTCACTTTCTGTATTCTCAGTTCATGTCATTTCTTGTTGAATTCTTTGTGCACTTCATTCAAAGATAGGGCCACTAATTTATTTTTGTCTCATACATTGAGGTCGATGAATCTTTCTTTTTGTGCTAGGCTTAGGTAAAGATTTAGTTCATAGACTGTTGAGAGTGTATGAAGCTCAGATTGAATCAAGAGTGTTGGAAATTTCCTATACACTAACTCATAGGGAGAGTAGCCTATAGGGAGTTTTCATGTTGAGCACAAGCCCAAAGGACATCATTGAGTTTTGTGCTCTAGTCTCTCTTATATTTTCTCATGGTCGTTGTTAGGATCTTTGTGATCTCATTATTAGTTACCTTTGCTTGATTGTTGGCTTGGGGATAATAGGGTGTTGTTAATTTGTGTTCAACCCCTAAGAGTTTCATAAGTCTTTCAAAAGTTGCACCTGTAAAATGATTTTCATTGTCAAAAATTAGTGCACATGACATCTAAAACCTATTTACAATGTTTTGTTGTACAAATCTACTAGCAATGGATGATGTATAGCTGGTGACAGCTGTTGCTTCTACCCATTTAGTGCAGTAGTCAATTGCTATGATGATATACACCTTTTCATTGGACATGGGTGTGATGGGACCCATCAAGTCAATGCCTCATATGTTAAAGGGTTCTAGTTGTTAAATCCACTACTAAGGATCCTCCATTCATGTGGTCATCCCAATATCTCTTTCACTATGTTTACAAGATTAGACAAATTGGTGGGCATCCCTAAAGATTGCAGGCTAATAGTATCCTTCCATTAGGATTTTTATGGCTGTGCATATTCCTACATAGTAGCCTCTACAAGGGCCTTTATGAGCATATTGTAGAATGCATAGTTGGTTCGCATCAGGGACATACAAATAAACTAGGCCATTGGCATACATCTTGTACATGTGTCTTTTGATTTCTGTGAAGTAATTTGCTAGATGAACAAATTATTGTTTCTTCCTAAAGTCTAGATCTTATGGCATCTCTTGAGTGAGAAGGTAAGTGAGGATGCCATTGTACCATATTATTTCTATAGGCATTTGTCCATTTAATACTCATATAAAGAGGAGTTCATCTAGAAATTGATCAAAGAGTAGGCTCTCCTCCTCTTTATTATCCTATCTTAATAGAGAGAGGTGGTCAGGGATCATATTCTCAGTTTCTTTTTAATCTATCATTGTGATATCAAATTCCTATAAGATCATGAGCCACTATATGATATGTGGGCTCACTGTTAACTTTTTCATTAGGAAGTGGATGGCACTATGATCTATGTGTACAAACACCTTATAGCTAAGCACATAGTGCCTGAACTTTTCAAGATTATACATCATTGCCATCAGTCCTTTTTTAGTTGTGGTATAATTTAGTTGTGCACCCACAATGCTTCAGCTTGTGCAATGGATGTCATATGGATGTTTCTTATCATCCAAGTATGTAAGCATAACTCCCAAGGCATAATTAGATGCATCGATCATTATGTAAAATGGTCTAGACTAGTCTGGTACCCCTAGAATTGGAGTTTCTATGAGTTTGTTCTTTAGATGTTGGAATGTGGTTCGTACTCCTTGGTCTAGATGGATGAAGCATCTTTCTTTGTAAGCTTGACCAATAGCTTTGAGATCTTAGAAAAATTCTCTATGAATCATCGGTAGTACTTAGTATGTCCAAGGAATGATTAAACATCTTTAACTATCTTTGGTTGGTGTGTGATTCCTTGGATGACCCTTATCTTTTTAGAATGTACATCAATATCTTCTTGTGAAATTTTGTGCCTCAGTACTATGCCCTCCTAGACTATTAGATGGCTTTTCTAATAATTGAGCTAAATTTTTGTTTCAACACATATTTTTAGAACTTGCTCAAGGCAATCCAGGGCTTGCTCGAATGTAGCCCATAGGTAGAGAGATCATCCATAAACACCTGTACCTTGATACCAATTTGCTATTGGAAAATACTAAGAACCAAGTGTTAAAATGTTGCAAGAGCATTACATAGATAAAACATCATCTTACAATATGCAAAAGTTCTTTAGGGACTCATGAATGTTATCTTGGCCTAATCTTTTGGCACAATTTGGATTTGGTTATAGGCACTATAACCATACAGGAAGCTATAATAGCAATGCCTAGATATAGTGTACAATACTTGATCCACAAATGGTAATGGAAAATGATCTTTAAAGGTTTCCATGTTTAATAGCCTGAAGTTGATGTAGATCTACCACTTGCCATATTTCTTTTGCATAATTATGAGTGGGCTAACCCACACTATCCACGATGGGATAGATGAACCCTACATTGAGGATTTTTTCTATTTCCTCCTTGATGATCTACTTTAACTTGGTGTTTAGTTACCTTTGCAGCTACCTTCTTGGCATCATGGCTAGGTTGATGTAAATGTGATGCTGGCATATCCTTATATTGATTACAATCAGCTCAGGATATGACCAAGCAAAGGTTTTTGGCCATTTGATGACCACCTATAACAACTTGTCTTTTTGTTCAAGAGTAATATTTTCATTGATGATAACCAGCTTGCCATTGTTTAAAAATGCATACTCCATGTTGGCTAGTAGAGCTTTTAACTCTAGGATTTCCTACTTGAAATTATCAGGGATTACCAACTCTCCCCAATAGGTATCATCATCTTCATCATTAGAGAGTTGGTGATGAACTTGCTCAAGTTCATCCATGCCTTCAACATAAGCACATGTCAGGCTCTCAGTTGGTTCCATGCGTAATGTGCTACTATCAAAGGTAGCTGTTAGCCACTAGGTGTCCTCCTATTTTGTGGATGCTATGTATAGGCACCTTTGGATATTTTTTTCTTGTGCACATTGATTGCATACTTTGATGAATGTGCTTTTAATAGACTATATTTTCTACATGCAATAACACCCTCTATTGTTGTACATGATGCATGGAACATGCTTCTTCTCTAATCATCCAAATTAATTTTCCTTGGAGATTTCCAAGGAAAGGTTCCTTATATCTATTTGTGCATCAACCATGCTTAACCAAGCCCTTTCCATAATGATGGAGAAATTTTGCAGTTCTCTACCTTGATCACTAGAAAACTAGTAGGATAAAACCACCCATAAACTATAGTCACAGTGTCCTCCACTAAGGCTAAAGGGATAGTGATTTAGTTGTTTACCAATTCTAAATGGATCTTGCTCTTCTTAAGATATGGTAGGTTCCATACCTTGTACATGTAATGGGAGATGAGGTTAACATTAGAACCAGAGTTAAGAAGAGCCTTGCATGGCTCATGTCTAGTGACCTGCAAGTAAGTAAGAGGACTTAATTGAGTTAGATATTTTTGTGGGAAGGTTGTTAGCCTTAATGTAATTGAAAACAACATGAGTTAGCATCATATTATGGATTTGAGACAATGTTTGGTTTGAAGGGTACTGGAATGTGTTTGATGCAGAGGATGAGGATGTTGGAGATGTAAGGCGACTAGCCACATTAGGTTGTGAGGGTTTGGGAAGATTATTGGATTAGAAAAAGGATTGTTTCCTAGATCAATTATCCAAACCACTCAGCTAGAAGGCTAGTTGTGAATGTACAACCCTCATAGCATTTTTTTGCTACGGCTGTGGGGGAATTTCATCCTACATGGGTGGAGTATAAGGTAGTTAGGTTGAGGGTAGAGGGATGTGTGCAGATGCATGTGAAGGGTGGTATGGATAGGGGTGATTTCCTTGAGTATATGATCAATGAGCTTGATGGTACTTTGGAGGGTAATAGTAATGTTGGAATGAGGCATGGCTTGCAGAGCTTTGTGGAGAAATGGGTTGCTGAACATAGTACCTATATGGATATGGTTGCTTGTAAGGGTATTGCTATTTTGGTGGTGGCATTCCCCATGATTGTGCTTGGTTCCAGTACTGGTAATGCTTGAATAATTATGGTGGAGATTCACTTGGATAATAAGCTTATTTTTGCTGGTGGAATTGCCTTAGATTACCTTGAGGATAAGGCAATCATCTAGTTGCTTGCCTTCTTGCTAGTCACAGATTCAACATGTACATCCCAGACTCTTGTATGTGTGACACCATAGGGCAACATCCCTTAGGATGTTCATATGGACAAATGTCACATCCATTATCATTGTCAAAGTTTTTCTACACAACTTCTTCAATTGTAGCAGCTTTGCCCTTACCTCTCTACTTGGAATTTTTAGCTTCTTTCTACCTCTTGCAGTCATGATCACTATTCTACTGTTTGGATGCTTTAGCAATCTACATAGCAGCTTGGAACTTTTTTTTCCAAAGACTCCCTTTCTTGAAATATTAGAAATATATTTTTGAATAAGTAATGTTTTCCTATTCATCACTTTGTTAAGTGGTAACTCCTCCTCATCATAGAATTAGAATTCCCTTTTCTTGATGGAAGGGTTCCTATTATACTCTTTTGCACTTTCCCTTTTTTGCAACTCATCTTCTTCTTTTGCTACTTGCTTTATTAGCCTTTGGATTTGATGAGCTCTTAGTTTAGAGAGTGTCCCTTTGGCATAAAACCCAAGAGTTATTTTGGTTTCTAATATGAGCCCATCTATGATGTGGTGGAGTTGTTCCCTTTGAGAATAACCATGGCTAAGGCATTTATGTAAAAGAGAATACTGTCTATCCATGTTGGCATCCAAGGGTTCATGTGTTCCCTATTTCTAGCCTTGGATTTACCTTCTGAAATTAGACACTCCAGAGTATGTCTAGAATTTGTCGTTAAATAGCTTAAGCATGGTACTTTATTTGTGAATAGATTTCGGCTCTAAGGACTGGTAGTAGCTTTCAGTTTCCTTGATGAGTATTCTTGGGAAGAGCTTGAGTTTCTACCAATCATTTTCAATGTTATGCAAGGAACATGCATCATGGAAAGCTTGTAGATGTGTTTGTAGATCCAAGTTGTATCTCCCCCTCAAATCTTAGGATATTGTCCATGTCTAAGCGCTTGATCTGACTATCTTTCACATGCCTAGTTGGAATCTTAACTGCATGTACAATGTTAAGCATGCTTCAAGTTGCCAAGAGAGGATCATTTTCATCTTGATTTTGTTATGTTGGTGATGTCCTCTATTACCCCTTCATTCATTATGGGCTTGGTGATCAATATTATTA
Organism: Gnetum montanum; assembly: GCA_015680685.1. Taxonomy (NCBI): domain Eukaryota; kingdom Viridiplantae; phylum Streptophyta; class Gnetopsida; order Gnetales; family Gnetaceae; genus Gnetum; species Gnetum montanum. The sequence continues at coordinate 828,424 of MNCI01013865.1, read as the reverse complement.
TCCCATTGAGCATCTTCACCATGGTTATTCCTTTTGCAGCATCCTTGAAAATTAGAAGAAGAGGAAGAAGAGGATGTAGATGAAGAGGATGAAGAGGGAGGAGGGCTACCACCACCATGGTTTCTACAAACTTCCCTTTAGTTGTCATATCCATGATCATTAGATTTCTTATTATCTTGATGCTTATCTGATTCCTTACCTTGACTGCCATCCTTTTCTGAACCTGGATTGTTGATTGTAGACTGTAGGTTTAGGGTCATACCCCTATCATTAGTAATAAGGGGTGGAGAGTTATCATGTTGAGAGCCCTCAAAGGGAGGATCCTCATTGTTGTCTTGGTTTAGTAGGAATAAGGGAAAAGTAAACTATTTCCCCTTCATAGCCTCATGATGCTTCTCCTAGTGTTGATCTCACTTGCATTGTGTTTTAGTAGGATGGTAGTCCCAGTAGTTGTAGTCATGCACAACATACTCTTCTTGAAGATCATGGATTCCTAACTTCTTACGAGTTCAAAGTAGCATCATGGATACATATTGATTGGGGGGCATTACAATGTTACCTGACATATCATGCCATTATAGTTGTTCATCCTAGTGTAGGATGAAGGTGAAGTCAAGCATGTACTCATCTAGATGAGTATATCTCACTTTGCACACCTATGGGATTAGTGATTTAACATCATCATGCCTTTGAGAAGAACAAGACATTTTGCAAAACAATTAAAATTATTAGTTTGTAATGTAATTATATGTTGTGTGAGAGTGATGTTGACCTTGGGTTCATCCAAGTATATTAATAATATTCACTAATCCTAGATAGCGCATGTTTCAATAAATAGAGTTCCCAATAACAGTTCCAATGATGAGCACTCAAGTTACCCCTATGCCCAACCATACAAATCACCAAGAATTCAAGTGTGATCTATTTGAATTTTGTGGACTCTATAATTTTTGGTACACTAGTCTTCTAGGAAGTGAACCTTGCCGTACAGTCATTCATGGTCTTCCCAATTATACTTGTGATGTAGATGGTATGGTTACGTGTAATTGAGGCATAAGATTTTTATTATTTTGTGTTTTATGTTCTTTAGTGCTTAAAGTAAGGAGATTAAGTAATTTAATATCTAATTTAACTAACTAACTAATCTCTAACTAGTCCTAACATAAGTATCCAATCCCACTTTTTATACATGTCCTAAACCCACATATGCATTATTGGGTTACCAAGTGCTACGCTACTGAGTGCACAAAGAAATAACACTACTAGGATTACCAAGTGAATATGTGTTTATGCTTGAAGTAATAATCTTTATGTATTTAACCTATTTAGCTTATCTTACTTAATCACATAACTAGCTTAATTACTGAGGAACATTGAAGAAATAACTGAAAACATTAAATACAAGAATAAACATTTAAACTATCTAGAATACTACAAGGTTTATCAAGAAGCTTGTCTTTATTGCTATACACACTAGTGTGGTTCAAGTATAACAATGCTTAAATAAAGATCTATGCACTCAATGACTCTTGTTGTGGGCACCTGGAAATCTGAGGGAGATCTCAGGTCCTCTCTCTCGCTAGCACTAGTAGCGTAGGATGAGGATGAGGTAGCATGTTCCTACAGTAGCTGGGGATTTTCTAATAATAGCAATAGGTAGTAGGAGCAACCTATGCATGGTCAATGATAACAATGAATGGCATTACGGTGTGTGATAGCAGCTAGTAGACATTATAGACACATAGGGAGAGTTGCAACTAGTAGTTGGCAAGCATGTGGTAGTGTGTGGTAGTTAGCTACTGGTGATGAGTAGGTACAAAGTCAGTGGGCATTGTAGGTGGCAAATGGTAAGTAGCACACATAGACATTACAGGTGATGCAAATGGTGGTGCATGGTGCACATAGCACACCTTTAGGTGGATTTACTATTACAAAGAAATTATGTAATGCTTGCTTATATTTTAAAGTTTGTTCAATATTCAAACTTTGTTTGGCATTTTTATTCAAATTTTTTAGAAATATTACATTGCCCTTTCAAGCTAAGACTATTCTCGGGTTTTCGTACCCATACGAGAGGCACCCTAGGTGATAGTCTCCCTAAATGAGTTCTTCTGGATGTTGGTGCATCCAAAATTTATGCATCAACACCTTTTTGGAGCTAGAAGGAGGGCCATTTTTTAGCCTTTGTTTTCCATTTTTTGAAACATTAGTTTTTCTGATTGTTTTTTATTTTCCTAAAAAGTTTCTATTTCTATTTCCCAAAAACTTCATTTCCTCATTCTCAATTATCTATTTTCGGTTTCTATTTACAACCATCTACTTTACAATTTCTAAATCTTTGTGTGTCCTATTTTAGTTACTTTGAACTTTTAATTTGCTATTTTGGTTTTTTTTTTCTTGGTCACCCAAAACCCTTATTATCTATCTTCTATCTTGGTGAAATCATTTATTTTCTAGAATACTAAAACCTTTAGTGGCCCATTTTTAATACCAATTCCAGTTAATGGTTGCCTATTTTTAGTTTTATTGCTATGTTTCAATTTCATTTTCAGATTTCCTAATTTATACTATGGTGGTTCTTCTCCAACTTTGGTGAGGTGATTTACATCATTCTACTTTTCTAAAATTTTGCATTTTTTGTTTTATATGAAATTTTCATTTTAATTTTAAAAATAAATATTAAAAATATAGTATTTAAATATTTTTCTATTTTTTTAATTTTTACAATTTATTAGCATTTTACATTTCCTATTATTTTTTATTTTATGAGCAAATCTTCCTATAGAACATCTCAACAAAGAGCTTCTACTCTTTCCCTAGTCAATCAGCTACTTGTTATTTCACTTTAAGAAAACAATGAGCTTCATGATTTCCAAGCTCTATTCCTAGAAGAACTACCAAGCTTCATGGTTTCAAAACATTGAATATGTTGGTAGGCATCACTAGTAAGGTTTCACTTTAAGAAAACAATGAGCTTCATGATTTCCAAGCTTCAAAACAATCAGCTACTAGTGATGCCTACCAACATATTCAATGTTTTGAAACCTTACTAGGCATCCATAACATTGTTCAAAACAATGTAGCATGTAGGGTCTTTGTGATGACTTTTAGGATCAAAGCCATCCAATGGCTTTTGATGCTTTTAAATGCCTATATTGCCTCATGGTAAGAGTTTAAAAATAAATTCCTACTTTAGTTTGATAGGTTCACTAGCCTTGCCATAGTATCAAGCAATTTTACAAGCTTAAGGAAAACACTTGGGGAAAATGTCTGTGACTACAATTTAAGATTCCTCCATCAACTTGCCTATGTGCCAAATGAAATGCATCCACAACTTGGTAGCATCCTTAATTTTTACTTGTTCACCATTGGCCAATTCTTTGCCTATGTCATTAAATCTAATCTCAACATAATAGAAAGATAAGGAGTGATGGCTAAAGCCATTGAGTTAAAAAAAATTACCCTAATGAATAGCATTCAAACCCAATTTGGAATGATGAGTGTTAGCAATCCAATGCAATGTAGTCCTCTACCTCTACCAACTTTTCCAATGACGAATACTTTGTTTCAAACTCCCCCCTCGCTTCAACTAACTCAACCTTCAAACAATTATTTTCAAAGTTCAATGTCTTCTTCATTACTACCATCTAATACTAATTTGAATGATGACCAATTAAAAGCTTTCATCTAATCCATTATAAACCCAAATGGAATATCTAATCCTATTGGATCTACAACTCAAACTTAAAATTGAATGATCTAGGTATTAACTTCACTTCAAAAGCTTTCCAATGAAGTTGTTGAACTAAAGTCAAACAATAACAAGATTTCTATACAATCTAAAAAGCCAAGTACATCAATAAATGACAATTATTGTTGTCTTCATAACACTAGGCAACATTCTGAGAAAACTTGTCTTTAAATTTTAGCATTATATGATCACAATAAACAAAGTGAACAAATTGGATAAACCCCAATTATGATCTTGAACATACCTCATGAAACAAAAAATGAGAAATTTCCCTCATTGGAACAAGTTATGGTAAGTGATCCCAACCCACATAACACTTGCTACCATAGACTTAGTGACATTATGAACACCACACAACAACAAACTAGGAATGATCCATATACTCCTCCAAATAGAAGAGCTCCTAGTTAAAATAACAAAAATAATCATTCTGGGCAATCCCAAGCAAACGCCCCACAATGACAAAACCTCCCTTCTATACCTAGAAGAACTCCACCTCAACAAGAAGCCAAAGATGAACATAAGACTTATCATCTAGTTGAGGATTTGAAAAAAGTTAAAGCTGACATTTTAATGTATGATCTTCTGCATTTTAATGAAATGAAAGATGTGATTCAAAAGATAGTTCATACACTTGAAACTAATAAAGAAAAATCTCCAACAACAGAAATTCAAGTTCATTTTGCAGAAAGTCTTAATGTGTTATCAATACAAAATGCAAGCAATTCCATGTCAATTAAGAAAGAGCAACCTCCTTTCTTGGAAACTTTGATTATTTTAGATAAGAATGTTCATAATTATTTAATGGATTTTAGAGCAACTATTACTATCATGCCACTTGAGGTATATAAAACCTTAGGAGCATAGATGCTACCACAAGCAAGAAGTGTGATGCAACTCAATGGATCTAATGTACCTATGGTTAGGTCATTAAAGGAAGTAAAAGTACAACTTAAACAATACCTTACTTTTACATGCTATATGGATATTTTAGTAGTTGATATGTCATAAACATATGGTGTGCTTTTATATTGGACTTTTGGAGCCAAGTTTGAGGGCTTTAGGTCAAATTTCTTAGAATTATTAATTCCTATTAAAGGAGAATCTAAGTATATGATCATGCCAAGAGAGCCTTTCTATAAATAAGAAGTAACAATTTTTGTTCAACAAAATCAATCTTTGGAAAATCAAAATACTAATCTTTATATTGGAGTTATTGAAATTGGACTTGGTGAACATGTTATAAATGACCATGAGAGTGAAATTTTAGAAATAAATCCTTTTGCTATAGTGAATGTGAAGAAATTTATGAAGATATCTTTCCTTATCATCAACATGATGAAAAAACATTTCTTTTAGGTAACCCACCACCATTAGGAGAGGACAAAGATATAAATGATATCTTATCCCTTAAAACATTAGAAGGTGTACCAAATTTTGATGACATATCCATTGAGCATGCCCCTAGAAAACAAAATTATGTTCCTGAATTATTAGCTCAAATGGCCACTACTCTAGATGTCCCTTTTAGACACAACTTGATAATATCATTTCTTTCCAAATTTGATGATGATGATCATATTCATGGATTTGTATTTTCCAAGGCTAAACTTAGTGATTAATGTTTTAAAGTTTTTCAAATTAATAAAGAGGCTATGTCAAAGGATGTCATATTTTTCAAATTTAGTTCCCATTAGAGAAAAAACAAGTGAATTGTGATTATGTATTGATTTTTGTAATCCTAATCATTAGAAAATTGTTAAAAGGTTGTTTAACAAGAAATATATAGATAAAGTCTTTAAAATAGAAGATCTAGTCATAAAAAGAGATAGAGTATTTAGTCAAATAGATTCTCAAACTAAGCTTTCTCCTATGTGGTCAGGGCCATTCCAAGTTATAGATGTTACTAGCCCAATGTTTACAAAATTGCTAATTTGCAAGGATATAAGTTACATAGAAATTTTAATGCATTTCATCTAAATAATTTCTACTTAGGTGCGCCACATGGACACTTGGGAGATCTTTAGTTGCATTATTTCTTCCCTTTCACCATGCATTTCATTTGTATATAGTTGCATTTGCATATTTTCTTTACATTTCCACAATCTATTTCTTATCATATTGGTTTTGGTTTGATTTGTACTTTTCATATGATTTTAGTAATCATTATGATCATTTGAGTTACTAGGCATTGGATCATCATAACAACATTAGAAAATAATGAAAGTATAATGTTATATATGATATATCATATTACTATTATATAGAATTTCCTTTATATGATATATTTCAACAATGTTATGATTCTTATCAATCTATTTCAAGGTTTTAGTTTTATCAGTTATGTTGGATTATGGAGAATGAGATTTATGCTAACCTATCATGTTATCATCATGATCATGTGAATGTAGAATATGTGAAGTTGGAGAGTGCTTAGCCACAATCACTAGGTGACCTTGGAAAATGCCTTTTTCATTCTTATAAACCTAGCCCTAAAGTGTGATGATCCATGGCTATCCTATGAGCAACAGGGTGAATTGTGTTCATCTCCACTTGAGAACCCTTAGCCACCTAGGAGACCTGCTATGATGCCATCTAGATCATAATTAAAGGCACATGCATGAGGGTTGAACTACACCATGGGCAAAGTTCTAAAAGGACCATGTTCTTTGGTAGTGTAGCTAATTGGGCATACTCATTTTTGAATTACTACCTTAAGAATGAAGTACACCATGAGAAAATTTTCCTAAAAAGAAAGGGATAAAAGAAAATAATGAGGACCATGTTCATTGGTAGTGTAATAAGTTCTTGAGTGTGATACGGTTTGGCAACAATTCTCATCCTAGCCTCCATTGCTCTTATGAACCTATTTTCCCAAAATTCCAAAAAAAAGAGAGAAAAGAAAATAATCCCTTTCACCCATTCTCTTTTGAATGTCAGGAAAAAAATAATGAGTCTTAAGGAAAAATTTAAAGTTATGGCTGACTATGATCTAAGATAAGCTTGTCCTCTTCATTAAGTTTTGTATATGTCTTGTGCTCAAAGTAGTTCACATACTTTTTACTTTTACCCTATGAGAAGATTGGGAATGAGATCTTAATTATATACTTTATATATATATATATATATATATATATATAGTTAAAGTTATGATTTATAAAGAGCATAGGTTTTGGTCTTAATTAAATAAGATGGTGTTGCAAGGGTGGCCCATGTTTAATTTTCTCTTGATTATATGGTCATTTTAATCATGCTTCAGTAGGTATAGTTACTTTCAAATTTTTGTTCATCTATGTTTAATGATCTATTCAATCCTTTATCTTTTGCATCCCCTTTTAAAATTTTTATGGTTTTGCTGTTCCTTGCACTTGCATGCAATTTGCAGTTTTTGGGTTATGTTGATGGCAACATCTCCCATGCTATTGCACAGGGTCGTGAATTTAGTTTTAATACCATGAAAATGTCAAGATCCACCATGTATCATCATCTACACAGTTTATACTAGTGTTTTAAAATTCTTCCTTGGAAAGATAAATGTGGAAACCTAGTGGTTGTTGGCAATAAACCTACTTTGATGATTTAAAAATAATTCATAACATACTTAATAATGAGAAAAATATTTCTTCAATTTTTTAGGGTCTAATTTATTGGTATAGGGAGTGTTATTGGTAGTAACTGATAAATCGACAATTTTGAATATCACACTAATCTAAATTAACCAATTAATTAATAAATCAGTTACACCTTGGAAACTTATAAATTTTATTTTCTTAATGAGAAACTCTTAGAGAATATGGCTATGGTGTTGTGTAAGCAATAGCAGGTAGTAAGCATTTTGTAGGGACATGCAAAAGTGGGTGTTATAGGCACATGGCAGATAGGACTTGGGGTAGTGGTAGACATGGAATGGTGGTAATTAGCACAAAGTGGTAGATGTGGGCATTTAAGCTTATCAACAGGTGCAGTTATAAAATGAGTGGCAATGTGTAGCAATATAGAGGCAGGGATTTTAGGGGGGACTAATTGGAAAAAGACAATAAGTGTAGATGGCAACTACAAGTGACATTAGCAATAGCAACATCTACGATAGCTCCCAGTGGCTATAGCGATAGTGATGGCATTAGTCGTAGGTATGGTGAAGAGGGATTGTGGGAGATCTCTATCTCCGTTTGGCAGTCAATAGGTGGGTATAACGTGTGCATGGATAGCAGGGGAATAGATCATGAGAGGTATCCCTCTCACAAGCAGCGAACAGTAGTCAGTAGGTGGTAGCATGCAATGTCAGATGGTAGATAGCAACGGTGCATGGGAATGATGATCTCTTGGCCTCCCTCTCTCCCAATAGTAGTAGTAGATGTTACGATGGTGGCAAACATCATTGTGGTATGCAATAGTAACCTATAGATGTTGTAGGCACATGATGGGAGTTGCAACTATGGTGAGAAAGTAGTGTGTGAGTGGTAGACGATCATTGATAGCGTGATGTTGAGATCAACAATAAGTAGGCATGTTAAAACTAGTGATGCGCAAGAACAACATTAGGATTAGTGATGTGCATGAATGGTGATAGATGATGCACATAGCCAGAGATGTTGCAAATAGTGGTAGTATCCATAACTACACTAGGTGGTGCAACTAGCAACTAGCAAAGGAGAGAAATCCAAGGAAGATCTTAGGCCCTCTTTCTCTCTAGCAACAATAGTGTAGGATGAGGGCAAGGTGGTAGGTAGCAAGAGAGACACATGTGCTATTAGCAACTATGACAGACATCACTATGACATGTAATAGTAACTAATAGACATTGCAGGTGCATAGTGGGAGTTACAGCCAACTATTAGTAGGCACATGGTAGTGCATGGTAGTTAGTTATCGATGGCGAGTAGGCACAAAGTTAGCAAGTGTTGTAGGCAGTGAATGATCTGTGATTCATGTAGATGTTGCAAGTAATGCGAATGATGGTGCATGGCATGTATAATGTGTTAGCACTATGATAGATCTCCCACACTCTTGGATTTGTAGGTGATGTTTTCACACTTAGATACTAAATGAGGAAAATTTTAAACACCTTGTTGTTTTATGATAATTTTGCTTCCATTGTTTGTTCAAATTATTTTTAGCCATTGTTCAGTTTTTGTCCTCACCTTTACATGGATTCACTATTACAAAGAAATCACATAATGCTCAAATTTTAAAGTTTGTTTGATATTCAAACTTTGTTTGGACTTTTTATTCAAAATTTTTTGGAACACTACATTGCCCTTTGTAGCTGAGACTATTCCTAGGTTTCCATACTATTGGCACATTTGGCCATGTCATGGAATAGGTTGGCATGATTAAAGGTTTATGTAGTTAGAAAAATTTCTGTTTGTAATACAAATTAAGGAAGGAAGGCCTCTGTAGTAACAAAGGCAATTTCATTTCTTAATAAAGCAATGCAAAGAGATACCAAATGTAGGATGTCAGTAAATACAAATCTTATGATGAATTGGGCCTACAAAATTATTGTGTTTTTATAATTTTATGTTCATCTTCATTCATTTCATCCATGATCCGTCTGTTTCCCAACCGCGATTGCTGAATGCTCCATGACCCTCTGAGGAGCTCACGAGGAGATCGATCATCCGATGTAGCGGCGATGGTGTAACTATGTGGCATCAATAGTAACAGGTTGTAGGCATCGAAGAACAGAGATTAAAATTATTATCTGGAAGATAATTTGTGTTGTTACTACGTAGGGAAAATTTTTTATTTTTTCAAGGGCGAGTGACTGGCTACATGGATGCCGATACACCGATGAAGATGTGCACTTTGGAAAGGAATGGCGATGTCTTCATTTTGACCCTCCCTAGCAACTCTGACCACCAATTTAACCTTGCCACACTCGAAAGCATTAGTGTTGCTCTCCGCACCATCGTAGAGTTACCTGACGCGATCGCGCTTGTCACAACAAACAAAGGAAGGTATTTTTTGAACGACCTGGATCTGAAGTGGGTAGCAGAGGTAGAGGATGGCCAGAAAAATCTGAAAATAATTTGCCACAAACTCGAGGATGTGCTAGCGGCCTTCATGCGGCTGGGCGTGCCCACCATTGTGGCCCTATGTGATCATGCCACAGCTGGCGGTCTCATGTTCGCCCTCACACACGACTACCATTTCGTGTTAGATGGCCATGGCCATGGCCAATGCGGTCCCGTACTTTACATGAGTGAGGTGGATCTGGACATGCAAATGTTGGTGAGCCTGGTGGCCCTCATCCACAGCAAATTGACGCCACAGGTAGTCAGTGAGGTTTTGTTAAAGGGCTCCAAGTTGCAGGTGCACCAAGCTTTGGACTTGGGCATTGTGGATCGCCTTTGCTCCGACGTCGACACTGTCCTGGCTGAAGCCGTGGTAGAGGCACAAGCCATCATCACCTGCAACTGGAATAAGGACGTCTACGCCCAAATCTGCCTCTCCACCTTCCTCAGTGTCATCAAGGAGCTTGATGCTCATCATGATTTATATATCTTCCCTTCTGTCTCTAATATTTAGGGTTTCTCAGGTAGATTGGGATTCCATTTATCTGGATTACAATTGTTGTTCGAAGACATAGCAAAGGTTACAAGAGCCGTAGTTTTTATGGAACACATGGCAACATTACCAAACACGGTGGCAGAGCCTTCTTTCATGGTGGCAGTTGATATACGGTTCTGGCAGGGTGGGATAATTTGAAATTATTTTCTGGCAGTTCTAGGCCTGGCGCCTTCACATTTGGCCTTCACATTCAGAGATGTTCTAACGGCACCAAGAAGCCAGCAGCAAATTTTATGCATTTAAAATAAAAATTTGCAAGGGTCAGCCTTATTGACTCGTACAAATACCTCAACCAACGTTACATTAAGGTGTATACAAAATTACCTTTTTACTACCACCCATTTATAAAATTACTAGGGCTTCAATAATATTTAACATTTAAAACTTAAAAATTCTAAACAAATAAAAATAAAAATAACAATTATATGGAGCTCTTGGATTTATTTTAAAAAATTATTATTATTTCTTATAAAAGCAATATTTGTAAAGACACATGCCAATATTAGCATGATTTTCTCCTAACTTTCCTAACTTGTTGGACAAGTAATCTTCTAACTTGTTGGGCAAGTAAGATCTCCTAACTTGTTGGGCAAGTAATTAACTTCCTTACTTGGGAGAAAAGTTAGCTAAGATATTTTATAATGTAACTACCTTTAGAACTCTATAAAAAGGCTTCAGGGGTAAGAAGGAAGACACTACTTGGTATCACACACTTGATCACACTTGGGACCACACTTGGAGTCACACATTGTGAAAGATTGCTTGTAAGATGGCTTGCTAAAGAAAAGATTTCAGCCTCTTTGTCATAGTCCTGTGAGTTATGCTTATTGTTTTTTATCTTGTTTAAATTTTTTAGCTAGTGGTTTATATAGTATCATGCTTGGCAAGTAATTTTGGAATTTTTAGATTGCTCTTATTATTCTTGTTGCACGATAGAAAATTTATATTAAAAATTTTCCATAGAAGCGCTTATGTTTGAAATCCTTAAGAGCATTTTAGTAGTGAATTTTATTATTGTGCAATGTATAAGAACCGCTATTGAGATTGTTGTAAGTGAGCCTCTGCTTGTAGTTAAGCCGTTGAATGATTCAATATTCGAGAGGGTTCAGAAAATCTTTGGGATTTTGATGGGACCAGAATAGCTTCTTTTATCTTTAAAGTGAATCTCCATGGTATTTCAATCAAAAATTGTTAAGTCTTTTGATGGTTCTGTTGAATGCAATTGTTAACATCCATTATCTAGCCAAAATGGAGTCTCGTACGTGATAGTTTACATAGCAATTTTTTGGTAGCATAGTAGGATTGTCTTGAAGAAATTGCTTATTTGAGCCTTGGAAGTTTGAACAATTTGTAGTTATTGAATTTGGGATAGCTTTATTGCAAAGTGTTTACTCGTATCATTTTACCTTGTTTAAACATTTGAGGTCTTAACAGAAATCTACTTCTTTTCTATCTATTTCCATTGAATCTTGCTCTATTTCTAGTTTTCTTTTGGAACTATCTCCTTCTTTGGGGAAAATTAGAAGTAGATTCATAGAGTTGTGCTCAAATATTTTTACAAAATTTTATTTGTTACCAGTAGGTATTATAAGGACTGCGTAGACTAGGCAATTGAACAGAATAAGAACTCTCAATAACTCATAGTACTTGGCAACGTTGGCTGAATCTCTTTAAGATAAGTCATTTGTAGTTATATACAACACAATCGTTTCATTTTTCACAACCACATACCGCAACAGCACACACACATACTCACATTAACCATTGAGTCTATTTGGAGGTATCTGGGCCTTGGTGTTGCCAGAGACCAGCAAGCACCTAAATCCTATTCAAGGACACTCGTTGGTGGTCGCGTCCCAAACGGTCGCCAACACATACCCATATGGGAGGCACCTTAGGTGATAATATCCTTAAATGAGCTTTTCTGCATGTTGGTATGTCCAAAATTTATGCATCAACACTCTCTTAATCCAACATCTTTTGAATTTTAAAGGATTCTTTATTTTGTTGAATTGTTAAACCTTCCATTGATTTTTTGAAAAAGTTGAAAAGGATATTTTCTCTCAAATAGGGCCAATCAAGAATTTTGAAACCTTAGCTACAAGTAGTGGTTTTCACATAATTCAACATATGATTGAGGTGGATTTTAAGTTTCTTAGGTGAGAAATTCATCTACATATTGGTAGAATTGATTATGTGCAGAAGGTTGTTTATTACAATTTTCTAAATTCATGTCACTATTATCATCAAAAATTCATATGTTTGATTCATCTCCTTTTATGCTATGAAAAGAGGCTATGCAAGCATGTCAACAACAATCTACTATAAACACTACTAAGGTTTCTTCTTCAAATGTTGTAAAGTTTTTCTTTTTTTACAAATACTTTAGATCCTACAATGGTTTCGATTGTGGACATTTTAATAGTTAGCCCACCCTTTTCTTTTATTGCTATTTAAAAAAATGTATCTTTCAGGAGGCTTCAAGTCAAATCAATTTCAAAGAATTCTTTGATAACTAAGGGGAAACAAATATTTGTTCTTGAGGTCTCACAGAAACTTGTTGTTGATTTAGATGGTTTCCAAATAATTCTCTATAATAAAAAACATTAATAAAATCTATCTATTGGTAATTACATGTCAAATCTTCAAAATGGATAGCATGTTCAAGATATTTTAATTATTAATAATTTTTTGTAGCTATTCATTAAGATATGGAGATAATACCTTTGATAATGTTGATTATACTAATAGAGGAGGTGATGAGTAGTAGGCATCCCCTACATCCAACCATATGGATCACAAGTATCCACGTGTGATTGGTTGAATTCTGTAGATAGGACTAATGTGGTATCTAGATTGTTAAGTGTTGATTATAGGTTGCTATCTTCCCACTTGGACTAGTGGTAGCTTTGTTATGTATGGTTTAGTCCAAAGTGAAGCATATGATTATTAATGTTGTTGAAGCCTTAAACTAACTAAATAATAACATATGAATTAATTATTTAATCTAATTAATATCCCAAGCAACTCAATGAAAAGGTTTGTGATTATTCTTATTCCCGCATAAAAAAATTCTAAGAATTCTATTAATGCTCTAAAAGGAAGATTTAGAAGGAGCCATGAAAGAAGAGTAGTATACATGAGTGGAGCTCAGATTAGCTACGATAAATCTACCTACAAGAGATAAAAGTTTGGATGCCCATTTCAAAGTCTTATGTTTCACTTTTTCCACCACATTATTTCATAAAGTAGTGGGATTTGAGAATAAAGCTATTTGAATACCTGAAAGGATGAACACATCTGGAGGAGAAATCCATTCTATATTATAATTATAAGTCTAGGTAGGCCTTAGAGAGAAGCGTGATAGAATAGCTTGTGTTTTGCTCCAATTAATTTAGGCTCATGAGGCTTGATAAGAAATGTCAATGTAATCCAAGGTAGTGTTAAAATTATTGTGGTCCTTAAGAAAAGTGAGAAACGTATCATCCATAAACTAGTTATAAACAAAATCCTTACCATCTTGTGGAAGAGAGATTCCTTTTAACCTCATAGAATCACTATGAGCTCTAAGAATAGCTCTAAGAGCATCAACATCGATGATAAAGAGATAAGGAGCTAAAGGACATCCTTGTTAGACTAGTTTTTAAAGCTCAATAACCTTAGAGAAATTCCCATTAATACAAATGAATGAATAGGCATATGACAAGAGAAGATCAATGAGACTATCAAAAACATTACCTAAGTTATGATGCTTAACAACACTTCTTAAAAAAATACTAATCAAGCATGTCATAAGCTTTCACAAAATCGAGCTTAAGAAGAATGAATTTTTCATTAGTGAATGATGCCCAATGCATACCCTTAATAGTAGTAACAACATTGTCTAAGATATACTTATTTTGAAAAAAACCAATTTAGTCTTTGTTGATGAGCCAAGGAAGAAAAGATTTTAATTTACTGGTTATAGCTTTAGCAACAATTTTGTAGATAACATTTAAAAGAGTAATAGGGTGCCAGTTGCTCATGCACATATGATTTTGACTTAGATAGAAGCTTAATAATTTTGGAATTAGGATGCTAGTTGCTCATGCACATACGATTTCTTGAATTAGATAGAAGCTTAATAATTTTGGCATTGATAACTTTGACAAATGAACCTTTCATAAGACCTTTATTATACATACTATAGATAGTATCTTGAAGAGTGGGCCAAAATTTTATGAAAAATTCTATAGGAATACCATCCATGCTAGGGACTTTGCCACTATGAAGTTGCTAAAGAGCCTTACAAAGATCTTGTTTAGAAATAAGAGTAGCAACACCAAACAAGAGTAATAACTCCCAAGGAATTAGTTACTGCAATAGGATCAATATCTTCTTTACAAAAAATAATAGAGTAAAAATCAAAGAAAGCCTATAAAATGTCAATCTTGGAAGTAAAGATATTATCTTCAACTTGAATAGTTAGGATTTTAGGTAAGGCAAGTTTCCCTTAGAGGAGATGAAAAAAATCTTTAGTAGCCTAGTTACCCATATGAAGCAAGAAAGACAGGCATGAAGGTCAACACCTCTAGCTTCATGATGATTTATAATACGCATATTCTCCTTGGTGATTTGCAAACAACAGAATTGGGCCTCAGTCACTTTGCCTCTTTTAATAGTATGTTGTAATAAGGAGGTTTACTATGAAGGTTTGACTTATAAGAAGTTAATCAAGAAGCCACCATTTTACCAACATGTTTGAAAAAACATTGTAGGCAAGTACAAGCATTTATCCTCTAATTATTCTAACTATCATCACTAGTGGGTTTAGGATGAAAATTCCAAATTTGCATCAATAAATAACACATAGAGCTACTAAAAATTAAGGTAGTGTTAAAAATATAGATATCGTTGGAAGAGTGATGGCAGCTAGAAAGGGAAAGAGATTAGTGAATAGGATAATGATCTAACAAAAACTGGATATAATTTGCCTAAACAAGAGCACCGTTGGTGGTAGTAAATTGGATAAAAGCATTCATAGACATGTATATCCAATCTAACCTACAAAAAATGTAGGAATCTCATTGTCTAGAATTGCTTTAAGTAAACCAATTAGAAGTACTAGAAGAAGGATGATTTTCATTACCTTCTTGCAAATTCAATTTTCTCTTCAACAAAAGCCAAAAGAAAATCTCACTATTGTCCAAACCACCTCCCTTTCCTCCAAATTTATCCTTTGGATTATTAATCATACTAAAGTCTAGTATAATGATCCAATTGGTTGCAGGAAAGTTATGACCAAGCCAATTCCAAAAAGCCTTCCTATCATTTAGACTACAAGGAGTGTAAATGGAATTGAAACCTAGAATTTCATTAGCATACTATAACTGAACCTAACAACAATATGCCAAATTATCATAACCATGATCAATAATAGACTAATCACTTACTATGAAGAAGAATCATAGCTTCACATTTACTATGCTCATGGTTAGAATAAACATAATAACTCTTTGGAAAAAGACTCTTACAACAAGTTTGAATATGGAAACCATGAATTTCAACTTCTTGAATAAAGGCAACATCTAGGTTATGCCTATGAATATAATCTTAGACTATATATCTTCTATGGGGATTTGAAAGTCTTCTAACATTCCATGAGAGACACTTTAGTGTGATTATGAGGATGAAGTAGGATCTCCCTCAACTACTAAAGCCTTAAAATAATTCCTAGACTCAAATTTATTTATTGAAGGACAATGAGCACCTAATCTTCTACTAGCAGAATGATTATCATTAACAATAACTGGGGATTGGTACCCTTAAGGGAAATTGCTAAAGATAGGATTATCATGTGTGAATGATGCATAAGATTTCTAGGTAACTCGCTACCAACCACCAGTAGCTTCTTTTGGGATTCCTTTTTAGTTTTGAAGATGCTTAGCAACATTAGCAACCTCAATATTCATGTTGTGAACATCTGTCATCTTGGGGTCTAGAGAAGAAGGCTTATCTAGGGGGTGCATCTCAGTAGTATCATTACTCGAATTTAAAGATATATTTTTATCTTTTAATTCTTTATTAACTGATTCATCTAAAATTCTCTCAGCTTCAATCTTGGCCAATAGCTTTGGACATTGAGCTTTCCTATGATTAGGATCAAGACAATAATAATAATGATTCAAGAGTGTAGTATATGAGATATTTTACACAAAAGTCTTTCCTTTAACAGTAAACATTAGTGAGTCTGAGTGTTACATTTGCATATCAAGATTGATACAAACTTGCCAAGTTGGTCTTGGAAGGAAGCCTGAAAAGGACTCTATACCAAGAACATCCGTAATCTATGCAAAAATAATGTTAACATGTGAAGAAAAATGTGATGGAAGTCCTAGAAATTCAATTCAAACTAGCAAAATACTTTTACTTTCTTTCTTAGGGTCAAATTTTTCTTCTAGGGTTGAAGCATTAAAATGGATTCATAAACATTGTAAATAGATGGCTGTTTCACAAAGTCTACCATAAGATTGGTTTCAAAAGTGAAAAGAAAAGACCTTGTAAGTTTAAGAGCCAATGTTAATTTAATATTTTGTAGTTTCCAAAACTTTTTAACCATATCTTGGAAAATTGAGGTAGGAGGAATCCTGCCAATAAAAAATCCAATTATGTAAAGTTGAGTAAAGGTTTGAACTATTCCATCAAATATGTTTTTAGGAAATTCAAAATGCAAGACATTATCATTATCATTCATATTAGTAGTATTCTCATTATGTTGTGGCATATTATTAGAGGAATCCATTATCTTCCATTTTTCCTCCAACATTAGAGGGTGGAGAAATAGTTTGGGTCATGCAAACCTGGTAGGGCCCTAGCCCAAACACTCTAAGGAAGTAGAATGAAAGTAAGGGAAAAAAAAACCAGGAACATACTCCTTGGGAGAATTTTTTGCAAAGGGCGAGAGGTAGGCTTAGGCAAAGAATTTGGAAACCACACTGCTCATGTAGAAATCCCCTACCCAGCTTAGCCACCAATGGATACTTTTCCCACTAAAAAGACTTGTGAAGTAGAAAAGACCCACATTGTGCTAAGAGAAAGATTTTTTTGGATGACTCGCATTGTGCCAAGAAAAACTTGCCTCTAAAATGCAGATTCCCAAAGCAAAAACCTTAGCAATCACAACCAAAAAACCATCATTCATCACACAATCCCAACCCAACAACAGTCACGTGCTTTGACCCTCAACCTTGACTATCTGAAACAATAGAGGATTGGGAATAGTAACTATGCCCCAAAACCCACCCATTACACTACTACTCATTCAATAGACATCATGTATCTTGTAGCCCAGATCCACCCATGTGTCTATTACAATCACTAAAATCAGCAACAAGGTTAATTAGGATACTGTTTCTTCTTATATAATATCCACAATTGCTTACAACTTGGGTTTGTACTTGAAGTAGTTAATTTGGTATGTTGATGTCCCAACCTTGTTTGTGTCAACATTAACAAAAATTCATTTTCCAGGTATGGATTTGAATAAATTTTTTTGAAAGTTAATAAGTATTGAAGTATGTTTGAGAAGGTAGAGTGATCTTAAATGTAGATAAGAGAAATTATCTCCTTTTCTAAGGTAAGGTGTCTTATTTAGATTTAGCCAAAAGTGAGAACATACAATATCATATGATACAATAAAATATAGATCAAGAACAAGAACAAGAGTGCTGCTGAAACAAGTGCTATTTGGAGCAAAAAGGAGAGCGCATGCCATGGAGAAGGAACTATAGCAAGAGGCACTAGTCCCTTTGTTGACACCATGGCTCAAGAATCACCATCGATAGCCAGACTCATCTTATCCATTTGACTATGCAAAGAACCAGTTGGATGAATCTGCGAGGCTAGACTCTGGTGGCGGCGGCAGTTAGAGGCAACCAAAGCTATGGGTGACCATAGTTTCTTTGGAGCTCCAAGTGGCGATGTTGACCTTGGGAGCTATAATTTCTGAGTGGCCATTGTAGCAGCATCTCTAAGGGGTCAATAGTATGCCTTTCGGCATATATGAGGAATTAATAGGATGCCGGGGGGTGCTTCTGTTCCAACGCCCTACCCATTTTGTCTGATAGGGATGCCATGCAAGAATGATGAAGCTCACTTGTTGCATGGATGGTCTGTTAAAAGATTCTAGTTTTAAGTCCTGGCAGACCGTTGTTGCTGGTTTTAAGTCCCAGCAGACCATGGTCTCGATTTAAAGTCTGGGCAGACTGAAGTGTTCTAGTTTTACGTCATAGAGGATGGTCGAAGAACTAGTTTATGGTCCTAGCAAATCATGCTGTGGGTGTCAATTTCATGTCATGACCTAGGGACAAGTCTGTGTTAGTTTAGCATCTCAGCAGAAGGATGCTTAGCTTGCCAGTTTTACATCATGGTGGACAGTCAAAAACCTTGCCAGTTTAGCGTCATGGCTGATGCATGTAGGAACTGCCAGTTTTACATCGTAGCAGATGTGTACAACAATACCAATTTTACATCATAGCAGATGATTGTTACCTTGCATTTGAGCCAAACTGATGTTTAGATGTGGTACCACTTTAGGTACATATGATTCATTAGGTTCAAGAGTTCGTTGCCGTTGATATCTGCTAGCCTGAATGCTCCATTGCTGTATGCATTGATGACCAAGAAAGGGCCTTCCCAACTTGTAGAGAATTTGCTCACTAGTTTGCAAATGGCCTTAAGAACTAAGTCTCCTTTCTCGATCGATCGTTGATGTAGGTTGTGATGATGCTTCTGATTTTTCTTGTTATGATACTTTTCGATGCTGTCGAGCATCTGGATGCATTTCTCCTCTAATGAGTCTAGATCCATGATCCTGGACTCGTTGTGTTGAGTCTCATTTATAACCATGGAGAGGACCATCTATAGTGAGAGAACCTATAGTTCCAGTGGTAACACTACTTCAGATCTATAGACTAGGCTGTAGGTTGTCCTACCCGTAGCTGTTCTACATGTCGTACGGTAGGCCCATAGCATGTAGAGGATCTTCTCATGCTATCATTTCTTGTTACTGCTGAGCATCTTTTTTAGTAAATTTATGACCACCTTGTTTATTGCCTTTACTTGGATCATTTGCTTATGGGTAATAAGGCGAGGAAAAAGATTGCTTAATACCAATGTTGTTGCAGAAAGATTTGGTTTTGGTACTACTAGATTGTGGCACGTTGTTGGTCACAATAGTCATGGGAAGCCCAAATTTGGTTACTATGTTGTCCAAGATAAAATGAAAAACCTGTTGAGATGTAGTCTTTCATAAGGGAATAGCCTTGACCCACTTCATGAAGTACTCAGTGGTGGTGATAATGAAGGTATGTCCTACGGAAGACTTAGGCGTGATGGGGCCTATGATGTCTAGTCCCCATCGTTGGAATGACCAAGTGATCTGTGTAGTATGCAACTCAGTTGGTGACAATGTTGGCATGTTTCACATGTCTTAACCTTGGTAAGATAGTCTTGCTCCATGTACGACTAGTAATACCCTAAGCATCTAATTTTAGTGGCCATGGCTCATGGGGCGATGTGTCCTCCACATAGTCCTTCATGAACATCACTAACTATCCTTTGTGCTTGGTCATTATTAATGCAGGTTAACAATATGCCATCAAAAGAGTGCCTACATAGAGTGCTGTCTCTAATGATGACGTATTGCTTGGCACGCTTGCGGATTGCATCTTTTTGCATAGATGTCAACTCATGCGGTGGTTCGCCATGTAGAAGGTAGGTTTTAATGTTATCGTACCATTCTGGCATTCCTTTCGCACTTAAGGAAGAGATTTGCACCGCTTGAATTACAGGGTCTATGCATTATATCATTAATGTAGGCAAGGTGGCAAACAAATGTGGTGGCACATTTACAGCAAGCATAGCTAATGCATCAGCTACAGTGTTCTCACTGCACGGCATGTGTCAGACGTCAGTCATTGTGAATTGTTTCAGAAGATCTTTAGCCATATCGTAATAAGGCTGCAGATGCATAACTTTGCAAGTGTAGACTCCTATGATTTGATTGACAACAAGCATCGACTTTCCTCAGATTGCCAGGTGTTGGACATTGAGTTCCTTGGTTGTTAACAGTCCCTTGAGGAGCCCCTCATACTCTACCACATTGTTCGTATAGGGAAACACTAGGCGATAAGCCAATGGAAGAACATCCTTAGGGGAGAGCGTAATGACGGTGGCGGTGCTACTACCTATGGTGGTCGAAGCTGCATCGAAGTATAATGTTGCTTTGAGGCATGTTGATACAGGGCCTAAACTATGTATATGTTCATCAGGAAACTTGGGCTCTATCGTGGCTTGATCGTTAATAGGTGATGTCACAAGTTGGTTGACTATCACTTGACCTTTCATGGAAGATTGGCCAACGTAGTGCAAGTCAAATTCCACTGTGATGGCTTTCCAACGGGCTATCCTACTGCTCTGGTATAAGTTTTTTGTAATGGCCTGCAGAATGTTGTTTTTGCAAATTATCTTAACTTGACTGCAAAAAATATAGTGTCTACATTTTTTGAGAACAAAAACTAATGCCAAACAGTTATACTCTACTTCATTGTACCTTGTTTCGTATGCAAATAGAGTGTGACTTAGATAGTAGATAGGGATTTTTAACTCATTGTACCTCTTTTGACACAACAATGCTGCTATGGACACGTATGAGTTTTCTAGGTAGATGTAGAAAGGCTGGTCCCTTTATGGTGGGAAAATCGTTGGAAAATGTAACAACTCTTTCTTCAGGTCATCAAACGCATGCTGGCAGTCCTCGATACATTCAAAGTTAACTCCCTTCTTGAGAAAATGTTGCATAGGATGTAATTTATTTGTTAACTTCGAGATGAACCTCCTAATAAACTATAACCTACCCTGCAACCGACGTAGTTATTTGAGGTTTGTAGGTGGTGCTAGGTTAACGATGGCCTTAACCTTGTTAGAGTCGACTTGTATGCCAGCCTCTGATACCACAAACCCCAACATGCATCTAGTTTTGACTCTAAACATGCATTTTTTTGGGTTGATTCATAGGTCGTGCTTGAGACATTATTTAAGGATTAACTCTAGGTCTTCTGGATGATCTTTCGACTTCTTAGATTTGACAGCTATGTCGTCTACGTAGTCGTTCAATCTCTCTAAGAGGTAATCGCTAAAGATATATGTCATGACACGTTGATAAGTTTATCCAGTGTTTTTTAACCCAAAAGGCATCATGGTGTAGTAGAAAGTTCCCTAGGGGGTCATAAAAGTTGTAGTCAGTTGATGTTCTGGGTTGATACAGATTTGATTATAGCCCGAAAACCCATCCATGAAGGATAGAAAGGCATGTCCAGCTATTGTATCGATAAGTTGGTTGATACTCGGTAATGGGAAGTTGTATTTAATTATTGCCTTGTTTAGATCATGGAAGTCTATACAAATGTGTATTTCTCCCATTTTCTTGGAAACAACAATGATGTTTGACACCTAGTCTGAATAACCGACCGTGTGGATGAAACCAGCCTGATATAGCTTAGTGATTTCATCACACATTGCCAACGTGATTTCGGGCTTAATTGTCTGTGCTTTTTGTTTAACTGCTTTGATATGCGGGTCTAAAACTATGTTTTGCTGTATTAGTCTTAGGTCTAAACCTGGCATGTCTTCGTACGACCATGTGAATACTGCAATGTTATTTTGAAGCACTCGAGATATGTCACTCTGCGTTTGTTGGTTGAGGAGAGAACTAACTTTCAAAGTTTTACTTTCTCCTTTGTGTGTAACCACAGGGACCTTAGTAAGGGGATCCTCAATCACATCACTAGCTTCTAGGTCTAGGGTTTGGGCCAAATGTTCTGGCCAGTCTGGGGATATTTCCGATGCTACTATGGTTGTGTCATACAGGGAAGCGTCAGTTCTTCTCAGTGCAAGATTGAGCAGTCTAATTGTTTCCCCATATGGGCTTGTAAGGGCTAGGGGTGCGAGTAAAGCTTCATCCATTTGTTAATTGACTTGAAAAACTACCAATAATGGAAGTTGTTACATCATTTTTATCACCTTGGTGAAGTGGTAGAAGGTTTTTTAGAGATGCATGTTAAAAAGAGGTTGCCAGTTTAAGGTCTTAGTGGATCGTTACAATATACACAGTTTGTAAGAAAATAGCAAGCCAGGTTTCCTAGGTATTAGCATAAGGTTTCTACGAACTATGATGAAAAGGTATAACGTGGCATGTCTAGCATTTCAAAATAGCTAATTTAGGATTTTGTGAAGACTGTAGTTAGTGTGACCGGATTACGAGACGATACGCTATGCATTAGTTTAGGGTCTTTTTGGACCACAATCAATGCGATGTCTATGAGAATAATGTTGTGATCTTCACACTTCATGTCAAAATGACATGCTTGCCTTTCAGAAAAGTTCATGTTAATCAAATACGAAAACAACAAGTTTTCACCATCATGCTTATAAACAGATGGTTCATCCTAAGAGTAAAACTGTAAACATTGCGAGGTTGAGCTAGGTTAAAGTAGAAATAAAGCTTAAGTAAATGATTTTGTAAAGGTTGTTTAGGCATAACCATGGCACCGAAGACTAAAGGAAAACATGCAAAATTTGTGAAGATCGATGAAGTGTAGGAGAGGTTGGAGCGGATTTCAAAGGCTTGGGTCGAACCTCGAGAGGCTACTCCACTCGCTCGATAAGTCGTTCTTTACCTTCCTTGCACAATTGTTGTTTTTGTTGTTATGGCATCGTAATTGTATTTTCTTTGAAGATGTGCTTTGTATTGGGTGTTGATACCTGCCTATGTGAGCTACGCTATTGTAGTTTGTAATATTACCCCTATCGTGGTTGTCAGAGATAAACCTTGCACCATTACAAGGGTTTGGGTGATCTTGGGTAATATTATACAAACACAATGCATAACTGGTCAGAAGTCTAGGTATTATACCCTTGTGTAGTGTAAGCAGGGTTTGTTGTCTCGCTCATAATGGTTACATGTTATGCTGGGGTAATATGAAATGTTACCTTTATCATTGTTGTCAGAGACAGACCTTGCACCGTCGCAAGGGTTTGGGAAGTTTTGGTAGTGCATCTCTAGCGTAATATGTGATTTTCTTGGAGTTAAGATAATGAGAACCCTAGTGTTGTGTAATAGATTTTTATGAGCCTCCTTTGGGTTTTTTTGAATTGATGGTTCAGAAATTGTTAGTATTTCTAAATTGCTTTTCCTAATGATAGTGTGCTTTATTGTAAAGGATTACGCTAAGGCCCGTCCTAATCGTCTTGGACATTGTGGGCATCCTGTGCTGTTTACATGTCCCCGTGGCCGATGTTCCTCCTCCTCATGCTCATGTAGGGGAAGAGGCAGTTTGGTTCTGAAAAGGCACACGAGAGTTTTTGCAGTTTTTGTTGCATAATTTCAGCGTAATCATCTGGTTACATGTACCAGCCGAGATAGCTGTCGCCATTTTGGAGACACTACTGGTTGGATCAATGTAGAACATCTTAACATTTTTGGTGGTTGTATGATAGTTGTGGTACATAACGTCGTGAGGGGACAAGACCGTGAATAGAGTGCTAGGGATTTGAGGCATTTATCTTGGATTTGGGAGATGTCTGGGTTTGATTATTATCACACCTACAACATGTTGTTTGTGGCTTGTCATCTCACGACCTATTTCCAGAATCCACATGGCATAGTGTATTATGCTGGTGGGTAAGTGTTTTCACAGTGTTATGATGTGCTAACTATTGTTTGATTTTGTGTCAAGTACAAAAAATTGTCTAAATTCTGTGATGTAGGTTTTTCATCAATGCAAATGGTCTCCAAGGTGATATGGACATGCTATCTATGGCTGAAATGTCCATAAAGGAATTCACTTCCATCAGCAATGTGCATACTGGTGTCCTAGGAAAACTAGGATTTGAAATCCCACACTACCCTATTTGCTATGTTAAATTTTTTTGTCAAGTGTAAAAACTCCAGATGGCTAGATAAGGATTGGACTTTGGATCATCCTATCACCATTGAGGACGTGCAAGAGAAAATCCCACCATTTCCTTCGCCCTTTGGATGTGGTAAATTACGCTATGGTGGTCAACTATATGATCTTATGGAATGGGAACAATGTATAAGATTGTATTATTTTGCTATGTTGTCTCAACTGTTGTTTCATGTTCACAGTTAGGGAATCATGGGAAGTCACGATGATAGCTTCTGGGCATGAGGCGAGTAGTCTCTTTTTCCATTATGGTGACATAAAAGAAGCGCAACATTGGCTCTACCACGGAGCGGTGCCAGTCGCCATAACAAATAACCTTTAGGAAGCTGGACTGATGGAGCTATTTTTAGCTGTAACACCTGATGTCACTGCAATTGAAATGTTAACCCTAGTCGACTCCTTCAGCGAAGAAGTTGAGCATCTTCACATGCACATGTGTAATGTGCGTGTGAGTTTTGATATTAACGCTCAAATGTTTGTCGAATTTTTTGGCATTCCTTCTAATGGCCTTCCAATAGAAGAAAGGTCAAAGAGAGGTTCTAAGCAGTAGAAGGATATAGAGGAATGGCTAGGGGTTAAAATGGAACCAAAAGGCATCCTTGTCAATAAAATCAAGCTAGAGGTGGCTAATATTATTTATCCCCTCTTTCGAGCTTGTGCCTTCCCCAAGCTACTCTTCCAGGGAAGAATCCTTACCATAGAGCAGGCTTAGATTATGCAGGAGGTTATGGAGGAGGGGACCTGATATAATTGGGCAAGCTACCTTGCTGAAGGCCTGCAGGCTGAAATGGTCAATTTTTGCAAGAAGCTTGAGTCTCGTTTCAACATTCATTGTGCCTTTTTCATAGCTTACTTTCTAAGTTTTTCTGAATTCCTGGTGGTTCGCAGGGATGGAGTCTAGGTGTAGCAAGACCGTAACCATATTTTCAAACCGTGGATTTCCTAGGTCTTCTGCACCGTCCGGTCCCAAGATCCCCCTGAAGGTATTGGGGAGTTACTTTCACTTATGACTAAGGATCTGGCGGCACCTCTTGCATGGGGCCAAAATAGCATGGGTGGGGCACCCCCTTCTTACATTGGTAATGCATCAAGGGGGAAATGCCTGGTGGTAGAAATAGTGACTTCATCAGTTCAGCGGAAGAAGCATCATCTGGCCATGGAGTCTTCTGGCCCAACTAGCATAGAGGGAAAGAAGCTGTGAATTAAGTTTCATAGGAATGATCCCTCAGCTAGTAAGTAAAGAAATGCGTAATTAGTTTATATATGTATTATGCTACGTATAGACATCGTTGCNGCGTAATTAGTTTATATATGTATTATGCTACGTATAGACATCGTTGTGTCAAGCAGCGCTTGTAAAAATAAGTAAATAAATTTTTATTTTGGCTAACTATGTTGTTTGACAGACAAAGGGAATGATGTAGAGGAGTTGACCCCTAAAACAGGAGCCATAGTTTTATGGCATGGAGAAGGGACCCCAATTTTGGAAAAGGAGGCCCCTATTAGTAATGTAGGTAGCACACAAGTTCCTGTGCCCGAAGGAGAGATGGGAGTAGAGGATGTCGAGGTCCTTTCGGATAAGCCAAGAAAATAGAAGTGATTTTTCGCTAGTGAGTTTTACCTTTCTTTGGAGGGAAAACCTCTCGCTACTACCCTTGAGTGTTTTGTTGAATTGAAACTTTGCATTATTGTAACGTCTCAATTGCCTTTGTGTCTTCCGTGCTATGTCTAACTCATTTTGTTCGTGTAGTAGGCACTTCTAGTAATAGTGGCGTACCATTGATAGTAACCCCAACTTAGCATTGGGGCAAGAATCCTAATAAATTTGCGTTCATGGAGGGCATCATGAATGATATGATTAGTCACCTAGAGCAAATTGATCCTGAGATTGGTACGTCACTATTATCATGCAGGGATTTTTGGCATTGCGACATTACGTTATTCTATTGCATCTAGCTATTATTTTTTATGTTATAGGGTCTTGCCTCAAATGGGATTCCAAAGAGCCCGTTGACATAAACACTACCCCTAAACCCTCAACAGAGGTGATTGAAGTGCCACGCAGCCTTTACGATGAGATGCGTAAATGTGTGTTACGCTCGGACCGTACTTTATGGGAGTGTCAGAATGTCAATGAAGATCTTTGGAAGAGGTTGCAGAAAATAGAAAAGGAGAAGATGGCCCTAATTGCTAAGGTTGAGGACCTGGAGTCCTGAAACAAATTTCTGCAAGCTTAGGAGACCAATGACAAGAATTGGTGGACAACTGTGATTGACTACGTCCATTATTGGATGGTTGTTAGAAATAGTATCCAAGCCAGCCGTGAGCTCATTGAGCAACGGATGCAAATGGATCTCTTGGCCCAAAAGAACCAAGATTGGAAGGATTTTAGCGTGAGGGTCCAAGCATGGGGGTAGGCACAAAAGGACCATAAGCACATGTATAAGCAAGAAAGTGCTACCTACCACCAACTTTATAGGGATTCTGTGATTGAAGCGCAGTCCCTCTGGCTGTTCCTCAATGTCATCGATGCTTCTGGAGCATATGAGAAGTTTTAGGAGCAAGTGACAGTAAGTGCCTCTCTTAAGAGAGAAATAACCCTCCATGGTGAGGAGACTACTTTCCCTTTCTTCTTTCCTGAACCACCTTGATGGACTCCTATGGAAAAGGGAAGGTTAAGTTTGGAATTGATCTAGGAGATGGCATTTGGGCTGAGCTCATCGAGGATGAGATCATGCGATACCTGTGGATCGGCTTAGAACAAATTCCTTTTGTGGCTGACATTGGACCATCATAGGTAAGTTGCAAGACTATTGTATTCTTGTTATGCATAATTTTGGTGGCAACGCTAATGTTTATTTCATGTCCAATCGTAGGATCGACATGAAGAGGGTCTTCATGAAGAGGGATGTGGCAGAGATAATTGCCTTGATGAAGAAGGTCCCCATGAGGAGGAGCCCCACAGAGAGGATCGCCCTAATGAAGAGACACCATGCGAAGAGGGTCCTTATGAGGAAGATCCTCATGAGGCTGAGGTGGAGTTAAATGATGCATATGGAAGTGGTAATAGAGGGGATGTGTAATGTGGAAATATTGGCCAAAAATTTTGTTATAATGAAAAGGAATAAAGAGTAACATTCTTTGATCAATGTGATTGTAAAATAACATTTTTTTTAAATTTTTTTTGATTTTATGAAAGGAAATGTATCGTCAAAAAGGTTACACGTTTTAGGCCACTACGGGCCGCTAATAGTTAAGGCCATTTCAGGCCGGGCCATCGTAAGCATAGATAAATAAATAGAATTTCTAGTTTTAGGCCGTAGCGGGCCATAACTAGTTTAAGGCCATTTTGGGCCAAAAATAGTTTAAGGACGTTTCTGACCAAAAATAGTTAGCGTAAAGAAAATGATGTGGCATAAAAGAATGTGAACTGCGTGACAATAAGCAATGTAAACTGATATGATATTTTACGCTAACATGTTTATCAATTAGTCCTGCAGCTACTTCTTGATCATTTTTAGACTTGGCAATGCATCCAGGTGAGGAGGTTTATTACTTCGTTTCTCTACGCTGCTATCTTCTCCTTGGAAGGGTAGCTCAGTCCAAGTCAAGCTATTATTAGCCATTGTATTGGCCTATTCAAGTGTTGGGATAGGAGACTGATCTTCAGGGATTTCTATCTCTGAACTCTGTTCCATTTCTACATTGTTAACATCTTGAGGGATCATCTTATCATCATGGATGATCACTTCCCCTCTTGCGTAGGGCAAGTGGATCTCTTGATGAATGGGTGATGAGACTACCCTTAGTTGAGCCAACCAAGACCTCCCCAAGATTAGGTTGAAACCAGGCATTTCCTCGACAACAATAAACACTGTGTCTATGGGAAATTGGTCCCCCGCTACAAAATGGATGTGTACCATCCCCTTGACTTGCACTCATGTCCCATTGAATGAATTCAAATATGAAATTATCATGGGATTGATCTGGTCGATCAAACGCAGTTTATTCACTATGGGGTATGGAATGACATTGGTAGCTGCTTCGTCATCTACATGTACTCTCCAGATTCAGTATTGGCCAATCCAGATAGCGATGAACATAGGTACTGTTGTCACCTAACCCTTCTCTAGGTCATCCTTAATGGATTCATCATGAAATGTCAGTAGGGAAGGCCAGGGTTGTTCTGCGGTGAGGGGAAGCATGACCGAGTGGATTGCTTCTTCATCCACTGGTAGGCTTTCGTCCACAGGTATGGATGCTAACATGTGAACCATGGCCTCACAATGCTTTTGTGATGTCATGAGCAAGTCATAGAGGCTCAACATTGTATTTTTTTTGTTTAAGAACCTACTTGACTTGTGTAAGAGCATCGAGGAGATCATGCCCATGATCAGGTTGCTTGTTACCCTTCTCTTCTTCCATTCATCCTAGGAGATGGATCTCCCAGGGAGGAATGATTTTTGGTTGAGGGTTGCATTTTCTTAGGCAGGGAGAAGATGGTTGCATTTGCATAGCATCATATTTTTTAGGGGGAGGGGTCAACAGCATTGAGGCAAGGGGTGTAGGCTTAGGAAATCCCAGCGTGAGGTGGTCCTTGGCTGTGTTACCTATCATACACCCTTCTCCTTTCCTGGTAGGTTGTGATTGGGGCATTGACTTAGAGATTTGCTCCTGTGTAGCTGAAGTAGCTAACAACTTTGGCACCTTGATGAAAAAGGGTGCCCTAGGTATGGACGTAGACTGGTCCATGGCTTTACAGATAGTGGGCTATGGAACAAAGGTCAGAGATGGGACTCAGAGGATAAAAGGTTGTCCCTGAGCCACACCCATTGATGTTGATGGGCTTACCATCTAAGGTGGACGAGGAGGTACATGCAACACAAAGGGATGCTTTGGCTATGCTTGACCATTGCCCTCCATACCCACTATGTTGATAGTGTACCCTGCGTTATTTACGTTTAACGGGTCTTGGTACACATGCATGGACTAGTTTTCTGGACGGAGCAGACTACTACTGTCTAAGATTAGTTTACCTTAATTAATCATGTGTTGAATGTCATATTTCAATGCCCAGAAGTAATCTGTGTCATGACCACACAGCTGGTGATAGTCATAGAAATGGTCCAGCCTAAAGTTTTTGGGAACTGGTGGTTCATTTGGTAGGGCTAAGGAGGGGTTCTTAAGTAGCTCACAATGTCGTCTGTGGTGTTTCAAACCCTCCTTATACACCTTCTTATGTTGAATGTGACTAGTTCCCAGCAATTTCTTTAGAAGTTCTGAAGGCTTTACAGGTAGAGCCGTGTACTTTAAATGATCTTTACGCTTAAAATTGGGCTTCGGCTGCGGGGATGCCTCAGGGACGGGTGATGTTTCTTGATGGACACTGTTTGAGCTAGTTGTGGGCTTAGTAGGTGCTGTAGATATATTCTTTTTGTTATTTTTCTTCTTGGCCCCTTTGGCTATAGCTGCTACTGTCGTTGTTGTAGCTTTGCCCTTGTCTTTGTCCTTATTGTGGGCATTTTTGTAGACCACATATGCTGGGTCTTTGCTAGCCTCTGCCACATCTTGAATGCTCTTGGTTTGAACAAAGGCTTGGCTGAGGGAGTGGGGAGTGAGGTAATACAGTTTAGAGTTGATGAAGTCGTTGACTGCGGCCTTGAAGATTGCCAATAGATGGGCCTCCACGATAGGTTCACGGATTTCATTCAAGGTTGCGCTCCACTGCTGTATAAACTTTTGGACTGGCTTAAGCGGATCTTGTTTGACTACCATAAGCTGGTCCAGTGTGACTTCTGGTTTTAGGTTGTATTTGAAATGATTCATGAACTGACTTAGCAGGTCTTCCAAGGTTGAGATGGAGGAGCGTGGGAGTGCATAATACTAGTCTAAAGCTTTACTCGTTAGGGACATAGCAAAGACATGGATGATGGAATGTGGCCATTGTTGCAATAACAATGACTCTCACTTGAAGGTGACTAGATGGGCGTTGGGATTACCTTCACCATTGTATTTTGTAAAATGGGGAAGCGGCATCCTAGGAGGTAACGATAAAAAGGTACTACTAGACTAATAGGATTGTCATGGTAAAAATCCATGACTTGCATTGTATCAGACCTAGTAGCCTTAAGGAGTTTAACCTCCTCAGTAAGGGTATGAATAAGTTGGAAGGTTTGATTCAGACCCATGGACGAAGAGGTTGGTTGTGAAACGGTAGGAGGAACCACGCTGGGTGGCGGGATAGGGGTGGTGGCTTGGCCTATGTGCGACGTTGTCGGGACCATCCTTGCAGGTGGTGCTGCTTGTGACATCCACCACTCGGTAGGTGGTGCAGATGGGGTGACAACTGTAGACTGTGCCATGGGATGTGCTATTTGCATGGCTGGGGGCATAGAAAATGATCCTACAGTGGGGTTTAGTGTTTGCGGGACTTAGTGTTGATGGTGGTAAATATGAGACATATGCGTAGGTTGTGCTACAAGGGATGATGTGTTTAGAGCCCACCACGCAGTAGTGGCGGGTCCTGTCGTGTAAGCTGGGATGAATGTAGGCACTGAGTGTAATTGCAAAGTAGGAACTGCGTGCACATACGATGATGTAGGTGCAAGTATAAGATGAGATGGATTAGCTAACTATGCCTACGGAGGAATGGTTTGTGAAGGAACACCACCCGGAAGGGTAGTCGGAGAGAAAAAGTGTAGTTGGGGCAAGTGCGGGGTGCGGTTAGTATTAGATAATGACAAGGGAATAGTGACCATGAATAATGNCGGTTAGTATTAGATAATGACAAGGGAATAGTGACCATGAATAATGAATTTACATGGGATGCCGTGGAGGGAGGGGCCACAACAAAGCTAGCGTGACTACCTCCCTCAGAATGGGAATCTAGATCCTCATGCCCATCGTGAAGTGCTTCATCATGGAACAAATCCTCTCATTATTCTATTGATGCCTTGGCCATCAACAGTTGATCTAAGATCGACTGTTGTTGGTCCGTTAGGGGTACAGTGACGTTAGGTGAAGGAATAAATTCCTTCCCATTGTAGTATATGAACTCATATTCAAGTTTTTCTTTAAGTTCTTGTGGATACATGGGCAAATTTGCTGCAAGTTTAGCACAGAGGAAATTGTAATGTTCTCTGCACTGAGCATGTCCCTTAGGCTCTTTATTTTGAATCCTGAGGGATCGACATGGTTGCATCGGACTAGTTGGCAGCTCAACAATAGGAGGCGTAACTTGCAGCGTCCAAGGGTTTTCGAGGTTAGTAGTGTCAATAACTATGGTGGATGAAACCATTCTCTACATAGTTCGAGAGTAATGACAACAAGGATAAAGATCACAAGGGCAAAGGCAAGCTAAGGCAAAAATTGGCTTTCTATCCTATAGGATTCCAAAGGAATCGTCGAAGCAACCGATCTGTACCACAGGATCACGTAAACAACCACGAAGGTATTACGTTTACGTCCATCGACAATGGATACAGATAGCTTACAGAACTACCCATGAAAGACATATTGGAGGTTTTCCCTCCTTCTAGCACCAGAAAACTATAATAGTAGAAAACGTTGGTTGCTAGAAACACCGAGGGAATTTCTATGCACATAGTTTTAACCTTGGATCCATGCGAGGGCCATGTTGGGGAAAATGAATCTGAGGTGCCTTGAATGGTCTTGTTGATCAAATAGGGACATACTCAATCAGTAAACTAGTTAACAATCATATAGCGAGATGATTATTCGATAGGAAAATATATTATTGATTTAAGAGGAAATGAGATTTGCTCCAAGATCGGATCTCAGATGTGATGAAGGCAGTGTAAAATTATGCAAAATAATCGTGACATTCAATGTAAATAAGGTGCAATGAATTGAATCTGAAGTATGTATGACCCCGAGATTTTGGATCTTTTTTATAGATAAATGTAATGAGCACAATGAGATTTATAAGTAGACTTTGGTTTGGACAAAGTGTCCACTACAAATAAGAAGCTAATCAGAGATAAAACAAGCAAAGGACAATCTACCTTATTCTAGCCAATATGGGTGCAAGGGAGCTTGACTTGAAGCAAAGTATCTGCTAACTTGAAATCTCTGGTCAAAAGCCTCTCTTTGTCATCGTCAATGCTCTTCTATTGCCAACCTTTTCTTGTCAAGAAAAACTGTCAAAGAAATTGCCAACAATTGCCCACCCTTTGATCTATGTCAGTTGGGGTATTTATAAGATTAGGGTTAGGAGAAAAAAGTGATTTAGATGATGCGTGTCCTAGGCCCAAAAAATGCCGTTGACTTGATGTACCATAGTTGAAGCTTGTGGCGCTATGCTATGCTATGATCTGAAGCGTAGTATAGCATAACCACCCTTTAAAAAGATAGCTTACTTGACCTTGTCTCTGCATTGCATAAACTATCCTATAATTACGCTATGATATGCTGGGAAGCGTATTGTAGCTGCCACCACTTGAATTCCATTACTATTGCAGATGAACCAACTATGCTGCTTGCATTACGCTTCCTAGCGTAACGTGGTGTAGCACGGAAAAAGTTAAAATTTCTAAACATGACAATTTTGCAAAGCTAAAGTGTTGCAATTGTGCATCCCTTGTTCTATTCTATTTTTTGGAGTCTATTACACTACTCTATGTAGCATAGCATAGCAGGCCCTTAGCCGAAAAAAGGGAAGTTGCTGAGATGTACCACTTGTAGAAATCCTTTGCCTGAACTTTGAGACTTTGCTGAATCATTGAGGTCTCAAAATTCACAGTGTTTCAATGGCCATGGTTGAGGACATGGTTAGATGTCTACACATAATGATGATGTGATGGTAGAAGATGAATTATTTATAAATCAAGTAGAGGTTAGTACTATATAATGAGAACATGCATAAGGTTGAGAAAGAAAATAGCATTTTAGGCAATGAAAAAGACAAGAAAAGCTAGTAGAAATGTTATATTTGGTTGCAAGACTTGATCAGGAATAGGCTCCCCCAAGATCGTGAATGGAACATGAACAACATGATTTTTCAAATACAATGAATGAAAAAATACCTTCTAAATGTATGAACAATCAAGTATCCTATCCAAATCTTCAGAAGTTAAATGCACAAATCATGCATGCAATTACAAGATTTTCAAGTGAGGTTGCTAATTTTAGTGTTCCTTAATCATGCAAAATCTAAAATAAATTTTTTTGAAGTATTTCTATGAAACCTGTACAAAGGCTTGGTCCAACATGTTCAAGGTGTCTAGAAGAAAAAGAAATGAAGATCTTGAATTAGGATGGTGAAGAGATTAAATGCTTTTCTATTGATAATAATATGGATCGAGAACCCTAACCATTAATCTTATTAGGACTATTACAAGTTGAAGAAATGCTTATAGTAAGAATTAATCCTATTTTACAAGTTACGCATGCTATAGGAGGTCAATTACAATATAAAGGACATACCATTAGCTTTATGCAAGATGTATTTGAAATTGCAACTATGCTACCTCTAAGGATCCATGAGATTCCAATGTTAATACTAGGAAGATTGATCAAATTGGAACAACCTATAACTTTGTCATAAATAAAAAGTGTGTGTATGTTGGCTTATTATACAAGAAACAAAATGATCCATTCTGTCAAGATATAGAAATAGATGAGCATGCTTTGAAAGACGTTAGTGATATAGGAGATGTTAATGTATTTGAAAGGATTTGTTACATTACATTATTTGAGGAGGATGGTGAGATGAGATTGTAGTTTGATCATCCTTTGGTTGAATTAAAGGAAGAAAATATTATTAGGCACACATCATCTATAGCATTGCAATTAGTTTTTCTAGGAAAAGAACTTGATTTGGTAAGAGCTTTGTTAGAAAATCCAAGTGTTGAAAGTTTAGATTATGCACAATGGCCAACACTTTTAGAGTCACCCATCAATGAGTTCAACATAATTGGAATGCTTCCAATGTCATTTCCAATGTTGTTTCCATGTGGAAAATATGACTTCTTGACAAGAAGATCCAATGATGTCATGTTACATGAATATGCTAGACATCTAATTCAATATAAGGATGGAATATAATTTTGAAATACTGAATCAACATCTACTTGCATCAATTCATTTTCATTGAAGTGTACTTGAAATTATTGGATTAAGGGAATGAGATATATAACATGAATGGTCAGTTAGCTATCTTGGAGAAGATGTTATGAAGATTACTACATCTTTTTCTCATAGTCATAAATCACATGGGATAATAACACCTTCAAGAAATGACTATTGATGAGTAGCAAGGTACCCCTATGGCCAACCATACTAATATGAGTGTTCACATGTGATATGATCAAACTCCAAGGATTAAGTGCTTATGCACCAACGTAGAATAAGGATGAGTTATGTAAGTGTTGTCTTTCCAAGCTTACTTATAAGGCACAATTGTATGGTTAAGTAAACTCGAGGTATATGATTTTTTTTATGTTTTTTTTAATATTTTCTATCTTGTTCTCCTAAGTGTGTGCAATGAAAAGATTTAATTAACTAATGGGTTTTTTTAACTCTAATGTGAATTAAATCCTAACACCAGCATCCGTTCCCACTCTTCGAACACATCTTGAACCAGTGTAACACTACTAGGATTACCAAATGCTAGTCGTTACTGGGTTACCAAGTGTTCTACGCATGCTTGAAGTGGTTGTGCTGAGTGTGTTAATTTTTTGATAATTGATAATTAATAATTTTATGGAAATAACATTAATTAACTATTGAAAGCATCAAACAATAGTAAATAACATTAAATGTAATAATTAAGCTATTTTGAATGTTGCAAGGTTTATCACAAAGTTTGTTTTTATTTTCAGACACAGCGTGTGCTCAAGTACACACTTCTTGAGTAAAGATCCATTCACTCTATGACTCCTACTATGGGCACTCAGAAATAATTCTAACTCTGGAAGAGAAAAAATGCAAGAGTTTGGCTAAGGGACTAAGAAAAACTACTTAAAACCAAGTGCCCTTGTCTCTTATTTATAGATAATGAGACAAGTTTCGACATAGTGTGCCTAATATCAAGGATCCAATGTCAATATCATAGATCTGATATTGTGGATCTGATATCAGGTTGCTTATTTGGTGACTCATCATACCCCCATGATAGAATGAAAACTTGTCCTTGAGTTCCTTACAAAATACTGGGAAGGTATGGGATTATTGACTGAATGACAACTGATGGTGTCATGAAATGATAGACTTAAAGTGTTTGGTCAATAGATCGAAAAATGTATTAGAGAATTGGTGTTCATAACCATTGTGGTGAACATACATAGATGACATCCAGACCCTTATTTGAAAGTCTTGAAGAAGAGAGAGAAGAGAAAATGAGATGCATTGCTGTTGATGTCAAAAATGTGCACACTGTTATTTGTCCATGGCTGCATGACTAAGCTTGTTCCTTACATAAATTCTCTTGCTCTAGTCCATCTTGAGTGCTCTCTCCTATCCCAGTCCATTGTTCATGTGATCGCCATCTACACATACCACACAATCATAAATTAGCAAGGATAGATAAGATATAATGCAGTTGATACCTTGCCTTGATATGAAGTACATTGGCTAGGTATTGGGTATAGTTGATTCTGTCTTAGAGGTTTGTAACTAACAATTATCCAAGGTGTAGGGGTGAGATAAGTAATGAAATGAAAAAATTTGGTGATAGGTCCCCATGACTAAGAGCGAACCTTCAGTAGCAATAGGATGGAAAACGAAAGGAAGATAGGAGAAAGAATAATGATGAAGCCAATGAAAATGTAGAGAAAAAAATGGATGTCATAGATGGGGTGAAATGATAAATAGTTGATTGCAAGAAATGTTTAAGGGAAAGAAATTAACAATTGCACTAAAAAGAAATGCTAGTGGGTCCTCCCCAAAGCAGGCTCATGCCCTTTATGCCTTGACAAACCCACAAACCAAAGAGTTGGTAGGCTCTAGGAATGACATATGGAGATAATAGTTAAGGATTCACCCACAAGAATTTACCAAAGA
This sequence comes from Gnetum montanum, assembly GCA_015680685.1. Classification (NCBI taxonomy): domain Eukaryota; kingdom Viridiplantae; phylum Streptophyta; class Gnetopsida; order Gnetales; family Gnetaceae; genus Gnetum; species Gnetum montanum. The sequence goes on along the minus strand of MNCI01013865.1, from coordinate 792,073 downwards.
ATAACAATGCATCGACCAAGATATAGACTAATTATAAAACTAGTAATGAGGTAGAATACGGGAAGCAATACAGAAAGAGAAGAGAGAATGGAATGGAATCCTAAAATCAAGGTTGTGTAAAGTCCCTTGTGTATTATGTGGTTAAGGTGACTTAATAAAATTCAATCCAAATCCAAACTAAAACTAACCACATCTAGTGACCTCACATCAACACACTTGACCCACCCATCCTCTTGAAGCAACAAGAATGCTTCCACAAAGCAACCACCATCCCCAAAAAGAGAAAAATAGAGAAGCAGGAAGTGAGAAAGGGCGTTAGTTAGAGGGAACCTTTAGTCATGGGTAACATGTCTTTCCAGTGCCATAACCAGTGCTTGTAGCCCATTTTCCTTTATTATGTCTAAGGGGTATGCTTTGAATTTCCACTAGGTTTTTTTTAAAGTGGAAATCATACCATGCAAAGACTTATTTGGTTTGTTCAACCTCCTGGTATTAGTTGATAGCGGAATGGTGGAAAAACTATGAAAAACATCCAAGTACCAAAGAGAATGGCTAGCAAAAATGTGTCGAATCCCCTTGAAGTCACACCCTTTTAATCCATTTGAATCTTTCCTTGGTTTGAAGAATACCAAGCCATAATTTCATTAATAGGTTTAATTAGAAAAAGGGATAGTACATTTCCAAAACAAAGGGAGACCATAGAGTTGAATGGATGAATGGATGACATGGACTCATTACCTATTTTATTAAAAGAAACCATATCTTATCATCAACATTAAAAGTTAAAGGTAAAAATCAAACATTAACAATAAACACTATTATAGTACAATCCACTATCATAAGCACTTATTTTGTGATGAGTAAAAATAAATAAATAAAAAGGTAATAAAAAATGAAATAGTAAAAATGTTAACGATGGTGTAAAAAACAAGTAAACATGAAAAATGTGTAAAACAAAAAAGGCAAAAGAAACAAAGAGCTTAGAATAATTAGCATTGATGGCCATCTCCCCCATGACTAGGTTGGAAGGAGGAGATATGAAATAATGAGTAGGGATGTCCATCAACAGTGGTAGTATTAGTACTAGCCATTTTGGGCTCATGGAAAGGTTTGGTTTGCTAGATGTTGACCAATAATTTCTGATCCAGGCTTCCAGGTTTATAGATCATCATGATCCCTAAAGGAAATGTTTCATGAATGATATAAGGTCCTTTCCACAATTTTTGAAATTTAGTTCGTTGTGGCACATGTGTGGGATTCTAATAAAGAGCCCTATCTCCTGGTTGGTATTTGACTTTTCTAATTTTTAGGTCATGATGTTGCATATTAAAGGCCTTGTGTAGTTTTTTGGATGATAGTGTGGCTAATCAATTTTCATCTAGAAAGTTAAGATTCATTAATGGTTCTTAGATTGAGGTCAAGGTTAAGGTCACATGCTGTAGATAGTGTACGAAGCTAAGCTTGGATAGGAAGTGTTGAAAGTTTACCGTACACTAACTCATAGGGAGAATAGCCTATAGGGAGTTTCCATGTGGAGTAGTAGGCCCAAAGGGCATCATTTAGTTTGGTGCTCTAGTCTCACCTATATTTGCTAATGGTTCACGTCAAATTTTTTGTGATTTCCCTATTGGTGACTTTGGCTTGACCGTTCACTTAAGGATGATATGGTGTAGTCAGTTTATGCTCAACTCCTAAGCATTGCATCAACTTTCGAAAATTCACACTTGTAAAATGTGTACCATTATCAAAAATAAATGCACGAGGTATGCCAAACCTATTTATGATTTGTTGTTGAACAAATCATGCAGTGGTAGATGATGTAAAATTGGTGACGACAACTGCTTCTACCCATTTTGTAAAATAATCAACAACAATAACAATGTAGGCTTTTCCATTTGACATTAGTGTAATGGGCCCCATAAAATCAATACCCCATATGTTACAAGGTTTTAAGGGTTGAATCCATTATTGTGGACCCTCCATTCTAGTATTCATTCCTCCATCTTATTGGCAGCACTTACAAGATTGGAAAAAATGATGGACATCTCGAAAAAATGTAGGCCAATAACATCCTACAAGCAAGATTTTAATGGCTATTCGTCTTCTAGCATAATGACCCCCACAAGGGCCATCATGAGCCTCTTGGAGAACTTGCAATTGATCTACATTAGGAACACACCATTGGACCAAGCCATCAGGACACACTTTATAAAGGTATCTATTGATTCCCATGAAATGTTTGACTCGGTGGAGAAACTGTTGTTTCATTTTAACGTCTAACCTTCTGGTGTTTTTTGTGTAAGAAGATAAGTAGGAATGCTACTATGCCAATTTGTATCTATGGGAAATTGATTTTTTATTACACTTGGAAAGTGGCGTTCATTAGGGAAGAAATCAAAAATTGGATATTCATCCTCTTTGTTGTCCCATACCAACTGAGATAAATGATTGACAACAACATTCTTGGTGCCTTTACGATCGACCATCGTAAGATTGAACTCTTGTAAGATCACGAGCCATCATATGATGCGAGGGCTCACCATTTTTTTATTCATAAGGAACCAAATCGCACTATGATCCATGTGTACAAATACCTTATAGCCTAATACATAGTGCCTAAATTTTTCTAGTATAAACACCACAACCATTAATTTTTTTTCTGTTGTGGTATAGTTGGGTTGTGCACCAACAATGTTTCAACTTGCAGAGTGAATGTAATAGGGATTTTTTTGGTCATCTAATTGTGTAAGTACGACTCCTAAAGCAAAATTGAACATGTCAATCATTATATGGAATGGTCTGGACTAGTCAGGAGCTTGTAGAATAGGTGTTTCTATGAGCTTCTACTTCAAGATTTGGAAAGCTAGCTCACATTCCTTGGTCCATTCAAAGGGTACGTACTTCTTCATTAATTCTACCAATAGTTTTGCAATCTTCAAAAAGTTCTAGATGAAACTTTTATAATAGCCAGTATGTCCAAGGAATGATTAGACATCTTTTACAGTTTCAAGTTGATGAGTGATTCCTTGGATGACTTTAATTTTTTCAAGATCTACCTCTATCGTTGTTTGTGAAATTTTATGCCCTAATACAATGCCCTATTAGACCATTAAGTGGCTTTTCTGCCAATTGAGCCTTAGTTTGGTTTCAACACATCATTTTAGCAGTTGCTTCAATTGGTCCAATGCTTGTTCAAAGTCCACTCTGTAGGTGGAGAAATCATCCATAAAAACCTCCACACCATTCTCTATTTGCTACTAAAATATACTGAGAACCAATGTTGAAATGTTGTTGGAGCATTGCAGAAGCCAAACGACATCTACCTATATGCAAATGTCTCCCAAGGACTCATGAATGTAGTTTTTGCTTGGTCTACTGGTGCTATTTGGATTTGATTGTACCGACTGTAACCATCCAGAAAACTACAATAACAATGCCCTACAATGGTATCTAAGACTTGGTCAATGAATGACAATGAGAAATTATCTTTAAATGTTGCCATGTTTAATAGCCTAAATTCTATACACACCTTTCATTTGCCACCTTTTCTAAGCACAATGACTAATGGACTGATCCATTCACTGTTAGTAATGGGGTAGATGAACTCAGCCTTCAAGAGTTGTTGAATTTCTTCCTTAACTACTTGCTTAAGCTTTGGGTTCAGTTGTATTTGCAGTTGTCTTCGAGGCTTCATAGAAGGGTTAGTGTAAATTCTATGTTGGCATATCCTAGGATCTATTCTAGTTAATTCAAGATATGACCAAGTAAAGGCTTTTGACCATTTATTTATCATTTTTAGTAGTCCTTCCTTTTTTTGAGGAGTGAGCTTAGCATTAATGATTACCAGTTTTCCATTCTTAAGAAATGCATACTCCATACCAGTGGGCAATGGTTTTAATTCGAGGGGCTCTAGCTTAAACTCATCAGGGATTTCTAACTTCCCCTAGTTGATATTTTCAATGTTAGTACTTGAAAGTTGGGGATGGACTTGCTCTAATGCATCTATGCTATTGATATAGGAAAAAGTTAAGCTCTTAGTGGGTTCCATGCATAAAAGTTGAATTGCTCTCTTAGTTAGCTATTAGCCACTAGGTGCCTTCTTATCTTATGGGTACTACATATAGGCATTTTTGTATGTTAGATACTTGTGAACACTGGTTGCATGCAGGAAATGTTAAGCATTGTACAAACCAGGACTTCTGCATACAGTTGCACCCTGTGTCATTGTATGTGATGCATGGAAATTTCTTCTTCTTGATCTTCCCAAATGCATTTTCTTTTGATATCTCTAGGGAAATATCATGTATTCCTAGGTGTGCATCAATTATACTTAGCTATGCTCTTCCCATTATGATTGGGAAGTTCCCCTTATAGTTGTTAACTTGGCTCACTAGAAAATTGGCTAGATAGGACCACCGACAAATAGTGGTGACAATGTCCTCCACTAGTCCCAATGGAACAGTGATGGACTGGTCAACCAACTCTAAATGGATGTTACTCTTATTTAGCAGAGGCAAGTTCTAGGCTTTATACATTTCTTGGAAGATTAAGTTAACACTAGAACTTGAATCCAAAAGAGCTTTACAAGGCTCATTTCCAGTGATTTGTAAATATATAAGAGTACTTCCAAGATTAGAGAATTTCCTAGGAAGATGACCTACTTTAATCCAATCAGTGATGGCATGGGTTAACATGACAGTATGTGTTGAGTGTGGTTTTTGGTTTGAAGGAAGCTTCAAAGATCCAAATGATGATGAGGTGTTTAGATAATTAGCCATTTGTGGTTGTCAGGACTTGGTTGGACTATTAGTTTTAAAGAAAGGTCTCTTCTTTGTGCAGTTGTTTGAACCAATAGTAGGTTGAAGATTGACAACCCTTTAGCATTACGTTGCTATGGCTAGGTAGGTATCTCACCTTGAATAGTTGGAGTAGGTGGTAATGGAGCTCAGGGTGGAAGAGGTGCAGACAGATGAGAAGGATAGTACATATGTGGAGCATCACCCTTAGAATAAGGGGAAGTTCTATAGTACTCAAGGGTCTAGTAGTAAGCTTAAAGAGTGATGTAGCTAGTAGAGTCATGTGGAGAGATTGGCTACTAAACGTAATACTCGTATGGGTTAGGTTAATGGTAAGGGTATTGTTGACGTGGTAGTGGGATTCCCCATGATTGTGGGTGCTACCATTGTTGATACTATTCATTCAATTATGGTGGAGCTCCACTTGGATAATATGTCAAGGGTTAGTGGAACTACCTTGGGTTACCTTTAGGATAAGGTAACCTTTTGGGTGTTTGTCATCTGTTTAATCATGGATTTAGTGCATACACCCTTGACTCTTGTAGATGTGACACTACTGGGCGACATCCCTTAGGATGGTCATATTAGTAAATCTGACATCTACCATCATTGTCTATGTCTAAATCTTGAACCTCTTCAATGATGAAAACCTTGCCCTTACCCTTGTTATGTGCATACTCAGCTTCTTTATTTTTCCTTCTCTCTCGATCACTACCTTTTTCTCTAGACTACTCTACTTTTTTTAGGATAGTTTAAAATTTTTCATCTAGAGAGTTACACATTTGATCCACCTTTGCTTATACTTTTGATATAAATTTTTGAATGGACAAAGTCTTTTTGTTCACCATCTCTTCAAGTAGTGACTCTTCTTCATCTTCACAAAATCTAACTTCCTTATTTCAAAGACAAGGATCTCTATTGTACTCTTTTGCACTTTCTATTTTCCTCAACTCATTTTCCTCTTTGGCAATTCACTTCAACAATATTTGCATTTGATGGGCTCTGAGCTCAAATAGCTTTCCTTGGGCATAAGTCCCAAGGGTTCTTCACATTTTGTACCTAAGCCCATCTATGAGATGGCGTCGTTATTCCTTTTGCAAGTAACCATGGCCAGGGCAATGATGTAATAATCAATAATATTAGCCAATGGTAGCATCCAAGGGTTTTTGTCCTCCTTGTTTCGATCCTTAGATTTGCATACGCAGGTTGGACACTCAAGAGTATGTTTGATACTTATCATTGAATAACTCCAACATGGTACCCCATTGATGAATGGATTCCAATTCTAAGGACTAGTACCAGCTTTCTATTTCCTTGATCAGTGTCTATGGAAAAAACTTTAGTTTTTGCCACTCATTTTCTATATTCTACAAGGGACATGCATCATGGAATGCTTGTAAATGGTTTTGAGGATCAACATTGTATCTCCCTTCAAATTGTAGGATGTTATTAATATATAATCTTTTGATCCTACTGTCTTCTGGTGCCTTGTTGAAATCCTAATAGCCTCTACTATACTTAACATACTTTAGGTGGTGACTAGGGGTTCATTGTGATCATGTTGCCTATGATGTCTATGATGCCTATATTGTTCCCTACTTTCCCTTCGTTCACAATGTGTCTCTCTGGAATGCCCTCATCCCATTTTTCTACTATTTTGTTTGTGATTTCTATTTTGCCTACCATTGTCCTCATGGTATCGCCCTCTATGACTACATTTAGAACTTGAAGAAGAGGAGGAAGAAGATGATGAAGGTGAAGAGGAAGGAGAACTAGCACCATGTCGATGCCTACCACTTTCTCTTTGGTGGTCACAGACTCGGTCGCAGTTACAATTGTGATGTCTGTCTTTGTCATGCGTTCATGTTCCTTCAGGGTTATGCTTACTGAAACACCACAAAATTTTGAGCTTAGTACTTCTCCAACAAGAACCGGGCTAAGTCATGACGTTCCTCAGCACAGCTGAAGCTTGAGGGCCCTGTAGACAGCTTCAAGTAAAGTCGAACTCAACAAGAAGCGGGTCCCAGGGACCCACAGACGGCCATGGCTACATCTGGTATCAAACATGGCAACTTCGGAGATCAAGATACTTAATTTTCACTAAGTATGCCCGATGTTCACATCGTATATGCCCAACATACATAACCAACATACACGCCTCACATGTACGCTCAGCATGTACAACTGATGTATATGCCTGGCACGTAATCCCCAGAGATGGCATGGAAACAGCACTGCAGAGCAAGGTTTGGTATAAGGAAACAACTCACACGAGTAGAGCAACCATCAGCATATACGCCCAGCATATACACCCGGCAGATAGCGTATACACCCAGAACATCTAGCATATACGGCAGCATCCACAATGTATATGCTCAACGTATACGCCCAGTACATCCAGCATATACACCCTCCATGCCCAGTGTATACGCCCAGAGTCTACGCTCGCCTGATATAGCGTATATGCCCAACGTATACGCCCAGCAGATGTAACATGTTGTACACTTGTAAATTTTATTCTTTCACGCCCGGTCAATGCACCACGTGTTACCCTAAACCTATATAAAAACCCCAATTTTTCATGAGATCAGGGTCCGGTCGGCAATTCTAAACAAACCAGAGACAAAAAGAGAGACACCGAGAACCAGAGCAGAGAATCTTATATGCTGGACAACCCTGTACACTGAGCATATAGCCTCTACACTATGCCTACAGTGTGAACCAGCCCACAGTCATCCTTGCATCCACCAGGGCTCTTCGTTCACCTTGTGTCAAGTCATAACTGCATTAGACTGGTGCATTGTAAGTCTCATTTTGAAATACCATTGTTACATTTTCTTCCTAAAATATGTTATAGTTTGCATTAGTTGTTGCATGTATTCTGTTTACACTCTTTTACGTTTACACTCCACTCACATCAGTTACGCTGTTTATGCTCTGTTTTCCTATTACGCCGTTCACGTATAACCCAGAGTATAGCACCTCAGTGTACGTTTGGGGAAATCCTTGCCTGATCCACGTGCGGACCACTCAAGGTACTTTACCTTCGTTCATTCCAGCTCACACTTCGGTGAAGGTAGGGTCATCTGTGTGTGTTCAGTGATCCCCAGGTCTCTGTTTTCTTCCAGCCGGAGACCGACAATTTCGGACGGTATAGAAATTGGCGCTAGAAGGAGGGCCTCTACCTTAAACTTATCGTGCTTCAGAAACTCGTAGCATCTACGCTGTTAAGTATACACCAACCCTGTCTGCAAACCTCTTAACATTTACACTGCTTAGTTTAAAAATTGTCTGCAAACTATCCAGCGTCTACGCTGTTAAGCGTCTACGCTGCTCCGTTTAAAACTTACCATTTGCAAGTCTCCCAGTGTCTACACTATTAACTATACGCCGACTTTATTTGCAAACTCCCCTGGCATCTACACTGCTGAACATATGTTGTCTGCTATACGTTGTAGACCCCATCTACGCTATATGCCGATGCTACACACTTTACGTTGTAGACTCTATCTACGCCACATGCCAACGCTGCTATACGCTGACGCTGTCTACACTATCGCCAAGTTTACGCTGAACTCCCTATGCCTTAAACACATTTACGCTGTCGTCCATATACACTACACTCTGTATGCTGTAACCTTGTTTACACTATACACTGACGCTGTATACGCTGCTAAGCGTATACGCTGCACACTCTACACCGTAGATTCTCTACGCTGACACTACACGCTACATACCTATACGCTATCTACGCTGTCACTATACGCTGGTCGTTGAAGCCTATACGCTGAGACCTAGTCTATACGCTGTACGCCACGAACGTAGATTTACGCCACACTAAGTACACTAATTCCATATCCCTTCACTGTGTCATATTCTCAACTGCTCATCATGAACATCGCAAACACCAGTGCTACAACCACCCAGGTCACAGACCTTGTAGGAACCATGGCCGTTCAACAACCCGTGGCACAATCCACAGTGGGGCCTTTTCGGTCTCTTAGGTTGCAAGGGAGGAACCCATCGTCCAACACCATAACTCAAGACCAGTACAGCTTCATATGCGTGAAAATACAAGTTGGCTTAGCTTTGGACCAAGCCGAAATAGAAGTTAAAAGGCAATAAGAACTTTTCTACAGGGGAGGACAAGAGTTCATTCCTTCCTCGTACGATATCATCCCTGTTCCAGAGCCTTACTCTGAGCTCATCTTACAAATCCTCCTGCAAAGGAGCCAGTCTCTAGATCAGCCTGTAGTAAATCCTCAACTGGAAGAGGAAGATGAGTTCGCTGCCCAATCTGAGCATGAAGACTCATACCACATCCTTAGCCCACAAACTTATATAAACCTGTTGTTTCATCCATTCACGGGCGAAACTTCATCCCTCTAGCCACTGAACATGACGCAAGTGCATGCGCCTCAACAAGACGCAGCCACACTCATCCCCATTCCTCCACCAACTGATGTTCAAGTCAACACGCTTCCCCTCGCAATTCCTCTCGCAGCTATGGCACCCCCGTTCTTACACCCCCTCAAAATAATGTAGGGGAAACCTTCCCACCCCACGTGATCGGGATGCCACATGTGATATTGACATCTATGTCTACCCATTATATCCTTTGGGTCCAAACTCACGGAGCCCCTTTTACCATTGTAACCCAACAAGTTCAGGGGGTTCCTACAAAAAACATGACCGGGCAATGGGCAGCGATTGGTGCTCAACCACATCAACTCCCTCACACAATTCCATCGGTCAACATCCCCCAAACATAACCACAACAACAGCAACCCCCCACCTACAATATGCCGCCTCTGATACCACCCGCTATAAATATTTCACAAGTACAACCTCCAACCGCACAACTTTCAGCCTTCCAACCTACTATTCAATAATCTAACATGTACACCGTACAACATCCCCAAGCTGCCACCTCACCTAGCACTCAAGATTGGGCAGATGCTAAAAACATAATGCAAGAACTAACTGACAAGGTCAAATGCCTCAAGATGGCCATCTACAGAGAGTTGAAGGTAGTGGACTTTTACCACGATGACCCCATCAGCTCTTCAGCTCCACCCCTAACATTACCCAAAGGTGTATCATTGCCTACGCTAACTAAATATAATAGGGAGACAGACCCCAATGCTCACCTTATAACATTTAGACTAGAATGCGCATTACTCCAGGCATGGCCCCATGTCATTTTGTGAGCGTTCCCTATGTCCCTCACAGGGAGAGCACTTGATTGGTATCGGGCTTTGCCAAGAAACTTGATATTTTCCTTGGAAGAGTTGTTACATCAATTCGTGACCAAGTTCAAGTATAACTTGAAACCTGAAGCGACGCTTGATAGCCTTATACAAGTTAAACAAGCACCTCTAGAACTTGTACAAAAATTCATCCAGAGGTGGAGTGCTGCTCTCAATGAGCTACACGAGCCGATCCCATAGAAATATCTGCTCACCATTCTAAAGGGGGCTGTTAATGACTTTTTCAAATCCAAGTTATATTATCTCAATGCGTGTAACCTTAATCAAGCCTTTGTACAGATTAAAAATATAGAGGAGGTGGCCCAAAATAGCCACGACCTTGTGTATTTGGCCTTTAAGAATCAACATAGTAAAAAAGATAAAGAAAAGGCTAAAACAACTATAGCAGTGTTGGGAGAAACACAACAAGCAAACATGGGACAACAAAGCAAACTGCCTATTGCCCCTACTAATTATACTAAACTTGCTTCCACAACCGCACCAGAATCATCCTCATCACAGAACCCAACACCAAACCGTACGAGAAACTTTGAGAGGAAAGAACCCTCCCAATATACGCCATTACCTATGAAGCCATCCCAACTATTCGATCAACTCCTGAGGGCTGGATTAATGAAACATAAATAGTTATCCCTGGCAGCGATCCAAAGACATGACCAATTCTATCAACTAGTTTAGAACCCAAGCCTAGCAACGCCGGATGAACCCCCAGTACCCAAAGGTTTTAGGATGGACCGTTTCTACGACTATCACCAACGTAATGGGCATGGCACGAATTACTGTTTCACCCTAAAATAAGACATACAACGAATGATCAACGGAGGTCAAATCACTTTTGATGAGGCCAACCTGGTCCAACTGCAGAACCATGCTATGGGTGTGTACAAAGATCCTCTAAATACCAAAGAGGCACCGTACGTTATTAACACAATCTACCTAGATAACGAACCTGAAACACCGAGCATTAACACTGTCTACTCTGACCATGAACAAAAAATGCCTAACAAGCCATTTGTAGTACGTATTCCTCCCACTGCATCAACATCCATGCCTCAATCATCATACACCCCGCAGCAGCCATATGTTGTCCGCGTACCCCCTACCGTGGCAGCTTCTAACATCCCGACCCGTGAAAAACCATACGTGGTGCGTATACCTCCCGTCGTCACTACCTCAAATCTACCAACCCCTCCTACTCGACCTACCCCTTACGTAGTTCGAGTGCCACCCACAGTCGCAATAGTGGAGGTCCAACCTCCACCTAAACCAACTCCATACGTCGTTAGGACACTCGAAAGTCCTAGTGATTACCAATCCCCTGATTCCTAAACACAAAATAAACCAAGCCCCTATGTCATCAAGGTGCCTTAGGACTCCATACGTAGTACGAATCCCAAGGCAACCTGAAGCCTCAAAAACAACCGCGCCCCTGCGTCACACACGAGAACGCTTAGTAGATAGGCTTACGCGCGAACGCCTAGAAAAGGAGCGTCAACGGCTAGCCTTAGGACCTCCTAAACCCACTCCATTAAATTCGATACCCATGACACAACCTAACGACAAACCAAACATAGGCCATGAGGGGGAATCATCTAGGAAACATGATACGCCCGAATCAACAATCCCAAAAAACAATGATAAACCAGTAATGCATGAAATAAAGCTGTTGGGCCCAATGGACCAAGTCACCACCGATAAACTTGTGCCCAACAGTAGAGACTTAGCAATAGCCCTAACACAGGTCACACAAGTGCTCAAGCAAAAGAATACTTCACTGAGCTTATATGACCTAATTTTAACATCCCAAACACATCGTGAAGCTTTGGTGTGCATGTTAACATCTATCCCAGTAAGCGAGGACTTGCCTCCAAATGAACCTTCAATTCACGCGGTGATGTACTTGCCTCAAGGATCAACTTCCAAGCCACTAAGTTTCCATAACGATAACATCAAGGTGGACGAGAAAACAGGAAAGGTAACAATAGCCCCTATGTTTATAACAATAAGAGTAAACCAATTCCATATACATAGGGTCCACGTAGATGATGGAGCTACCAAAAACGTAGTCCCATATCCCATCATCGAACAACTCGGGCTAATAGAGCAAATCAGACCAACTACCACCTCATGCTTGAAATCATTCAGCGGATCACGTGTGATAGTGAAAGGCACCATGACCTTAGACTTCATAGCAGGGGACCAATTCCCCACATCTGCTGACTTCATAGTAATTGATGAGATGCTAGGATTCAACCTAATATTAGGAAGGCCCTGGTTAGCCCAACTGAAAGCAGTCTCATCGCCTATACACCAAGAGATTCATCTACCTTATGAAGGTGGTGAAATCATCATACATAGGGAGGCTGCTACATCCATCATCTCATCATACATAGACACAGACCAAGGCTTAGAGGTTAAGCTCGAAGAGCCTAGACAACGTGACATAAATGAACAACAACTGGTAAGCGGCAATCCTTTAAACACAGAAGAAAATCCACCCAAAACAGAACCACCCGGGCTTGGCACTATACATACGCAACCTCACCTAGAAACCACAACTAACATAGAAACCGAGACACATGTAGAAGCGCAAGAAAATACTAATGCAGAAAAAATTCCATCAGACGTCCCTTGGGCTGAATTACCATTCAACGTGATCAACGAAGGGGACGCTGAATATAGAATTATACTCGCCAACTCTACTCCCAACGTAAAAATGCGAAAAATAAAAAAATTGCTAAACCAATAAATAACAAAAAATAACTGTTCAAAATGACGTTAAACTACAACAAGTCCGAAATGACGTTAAATTATCATGTCCACAACGACATAAAACTAGCCACGATCAGAAATGGTCGGTCAACCGAGAAATCCACCCGTGTCATTCAAAAAGTCCCTTGCTTACATTGGGGCCCGAAAGGACCTTAAACTAGTGTGAATCTGGCCCGAAATGGCCTTAAACTAGATCATCCACTTATAATTTGTTTTCCTCTCCAATTCCGGCTCGCTATTAGAATTTATGCTTGCATTGCCATGTTGTCAATAACCATCTTTGCGATTATATTTCGTTTATCATTATATTCCGACTTATGATTACATTTGTGCATTACACTTAAACCACAAAAAAAAAACCAAAACATTTTACATTGCTGTGTCATGTTTGCAATTAAACTCAAAATCAACAAAATTTTTTTTACATGAAAGGATGTACAAGTACAAGAGTTAACTAGTTTTCATTCATCTCAATTTACAATTCCCGTATAAATTTGAGTAAAAAAAAAACTAAACAAAAAACTAAACATCTAGGATGGGAGGGTCATCCCCTTTAGACCCGTTGGCGTCATGACCCTCCGCTCCACTAGGACCAGCTTCGTAGACATCGTCACCACCTTGATCCTGAAAATGCAAAAAGAGACAATCAACGTAAGAACAAGAGAAAGATAAAATTTCAAACAATGTGCAGTGAATGAAGTTCATAATAACAAAATGCTTACCATAGGGGATCCCCCTAAGCCAAATTCTAGCTGATGAAGGATTTCCTCTTCTGACACACTGGTCCAGTCGGTCCCATCAAGACCTAGGTCGACATCTGCCAAGGCCTTCCCCTTGTCAACGGCTGACCAGGTAGGACACTTTAAGGGGAATTCACCTACTGAAACCTCCCCAGATGCGGTTGTAATCACCCTTGTAGGCGACTCCATCTCAACAGTTGTGTTCTAAGCAAAGGTATCAAAAGTAGAGCGTAGACCCAGACCCTCCACAAACATTTCCAGTTGGTGCTTTTTAATGGACACTTCTTTCAACGATTTCTTATAATGATGTTTGTGGTTCTTTTCATCCTGATCCCATTTACGTACCTTGGAAGTGAAAGCTTTCCAATCTTGACACTTGAGGTTCAGTAGGTCTATTTGAGCCTTACGCTCTGCTAGTCTTCGTGTCAGTGACGCGTGGCAATTGAGTAGGTTCCAATATCTAATATACGTCACCTCGGAAGTCCACCAAGAGTGATCACCACTTAGCCTTGAGATCGTCACGTTCAACTGAAAACTCAGAAAATTCCTTCTCTATTTGAATCTGCAACCACAACTGTTCGACGGAACACCTACAGGTGTATAGCAATTTGGCATTGTGAACGAGACCTTTCGCCACTTCTTCATATACTGGCCTTGGCACCTGCTCGACTTTTGGGGATAATGTGGGAAAACTCTCTATGTTAATTGTCTCAGAAGGATCCCACCTCAGTTTGGCACATATACACATGAAAAGAACAAACGCTAAAATGACAAAAACAAGGTGTGAAACTCTAAAGCTGCAAACATCTCAAAATATATATACCTATCTCAGGGTGAAGCTTCCTGAATTCGTTCAACAACTTCCTCAGTGATACCAGCCACACAATCCATTTTACTTGGCATCTCTATCCAAGTAAATGATCCACAAGTGTGAGATGGACTAACCTCCGCGGTCCTTTAAGGGGGAACTGTTTTCATGGGCACGTCCAGTCGCATTGTCCTGGTTTCACTACCTTCGTCTGAAAGGGGTGAAAAAAATAACAATAAACTACCATAGAAACAACAACTCACAAAGTAACATAATAAAATGAATGAAAACATACCATGTTCCTTGTCTCCTTCTGGATTTGGAGGTTCACCTAAGTCCAGTCTTTCCTTAAGGAAGCTGCTGAACATTTCATCGACACTAGTATGGTCATCCACCAGTTTGGTCTCGGTTGTGTCTTCCCTCAGTTCTTCCGTCTCTTTCGTCTGATCTTTGCCCACATCTTCTTCTTCAGTCATCAACTCTATAGTTTCCTCCTCTTCAATAATAGTCTCTAATTCCTGCCTTCTCACTTCTCGAGTCAAGTCTGAAGGCATCAGTGGCATGTAAGTAATCAAAGTGAAAGCTATGAATAAGACAAAAACCATAAAGCAACAAGGGTACTAAGTTTACTTACCTCGAGTAGGCATCTTGAATCATATGCGCTTAACCCGTGGCTCGTCCACATTTGAGGCCTCCTCGGTTGAACGTTCATGTTTTGTCAACTTCGACTTGGCCTTGCCAATGGTTTCTTTGATGACCCGTTCTGCTCTTTTTGCAGTATAAGGCACATCATCTGGTTCCAACCCCACACTATCACGTGTGTGGATTGAGGTACCAGATGATCCCCCTATCGTGATAGATACAGATTCATCAATTCCCTCAGGCGCATCCTGGAACTTGGCTGTTTCAAACAAGTGGTTGATCATGCGTTCATGTTCCTTTAGGGTTATGCTTACTAAAACACTACAAAATTTTGAGCTTAGTACTTCTCCAACAAGAACCAGGCTAAGTCATGACGTTCCTTAGCACGGCTGAAGCTTGAGGGCCCCGTAGACAGCTTCAAGCAGAGTTGAACTCAACAAGAAGCGGGTCCCATGGACCCACAGACGGCCACAACTACATCTGGTATCAAACATGGCAACTTCAGAGATCAAGATACTTAATTTTTGCTAATTATGCATTCTCAGCATATACGCCCAGCGTATACGCTCAAGTTCATATCCACAGTGTATACGCCCAATGTTCATAGCATATACACCCGACGTATACACCCAGCGTATATAATCAGTGTACATGCCTTACATGTACGCTCAGCAGGTACAACTGATGTATACGCCTAGCATGTAATCCCTGAAGATGGCATGGAAACATCACTGCAGAGCAAGGTTTGGTACAAGGCAACAACTAACACGAGCAGAGCAACCATCAGCATATACGCCCAGCGTATACGCCCGGCAGATAGCATATACACCCAGAACATCCAGCGTATATGCCAGCATCCACAGCGTATACGCCCAGTACATCCAGCGTATACGCTCTCCATGCCCAGCGTATATGCCCAGAGTCTACGCCCGCCTGATATAGCGTATACACCAAGCGTATACGCCTAGCAGATGTAACATGTTGTACACTTATAAATTTTATTCTTTTGCTCCTGGTCAATGCACCACGTGTCATCCTAAACCTGTATAAAAACCCCAATTTTTCATTAGATCAGGGTCCGGTCGACAATTCTAAAAAAATCAGAGACAAAAAGAGAGACATCAAGAACCAGAGCAGAGAATCTTATACGCTGGACAACCTTGTATGATGAGCATACAGTCTCTACGCTGTGCCTACAATGTGAACTAGCCCACAGTCATCCCTGCATCCACCGGGGCTTTTCGTCCGCCTTGTGTCAAAGCCACAACTGCGTTAGACTGGTGCATTGTAAGTTTCATTTTGAAATACCATTGTTACATTTTCTTCCTAAAATATGTTACAGTTTTCATTAGTTGTTGCATGTATTCTGTTTAGGCTCTTTTACGTTTACGCTTCACTTGCATCAGTTACGCTGTTTACACTCTGTTTTACGCCTGTTATGCTGTTCACGTATAACCCAGCGTATAGCACCTCGGTGTACATTTGGGGAAATCCTTGCTTGATCCACGTGCGGACCACTCAAGGTACTCTATCTTCATTCATTCCAACTTGCCCTCAGTTGAAGGTAGGATCATCCGTGCGTGTCCAGTGATTCCCCGGTCTCTGTTTCCTTCTAGCCAGAGACCGACGATTTCGGACAGTACACTTACTATTAATTTATGGCCAAAAGTAGGATTGGTTAATGGAACATTGGGAGTTTTTTAAAAAATAATTTATAGTCCACGCTGTAAACTTTCAGAGTTGCCATTGTATGTTATCATTGAGTTTGACTCTTACATTGGACTACCGTATGATCATGAACATCCTTGACAGGTACCCATTCCATCAATCATACATGGAGGATCTCACCAAATATTATTGAGATTAGCATGGGCTTTAACTATAAATACACCATAAGAAATGACCCTAGATAAAGCATGTGTAGATTTTGGTAGTAAAGAAACAACACGTCTTATGTTTGTGACACTATCTCAAGTAAAGTGTATTGACAGTTTGAAGATATTCCCTCCAATTTCGAAAGAAAGATACATCAAAATATCCGAGGCTTCTAAACTTCAAAGTATATTGGATGAATAGTAGCATATTAAATCTAAAGAAGAATGATTTTACAATTGTTTTATGATGTATTTTTACTATTGTGGATGTCAGAACATTTTCCTTTACGCATTTTTTCAATTATGCAAGTTTGAACATTGGCCATTTATGGTGTATTATTACATGTTTTTGATTGGTCAATAATGGATTCTATGGCCTTATAAGCTACTATATTTCTGATTTATTCTTTCATGAATTATTTATAACTCTATAAAAATAATATATAACTTAACAGCTCCTGATGAACTACGATATCGGGTCTGCGATATCGGAGCCTCCCAAGCGATATCAGACATCCGATATTGGGACTTGTCTCATTGCCTATAAATAAGAGGTAGGTGCACTTGGTTTTTGCATTAGTTTCTTAGTCCCTTACCAAAAATCTTGTAGTTTTCCCTGTCTAGAGTTAGAATTATCTCTGAGCACCCGCAGTAGAAGTCATAAAGTGAATGGATCTTTATTCAAGCATTGTGTACTTGAGCACACCTTGTGTTTGAAAATAAAGACGAATGTTGTGATAAAACTTGCAGCATTCAGAATAGATTATTTATTAAATTTAGTGTTATTTAAAGTTATTTAATGATTTCATTAGTTAATTGATGTTATTTTTATTAGTTTGTTAATTTTCACAAGTAAGCACACTCAGTACGACCACCTCAAGCATACGAAGAACAATTGGTAACCCAGTAATGATTAGCATTTTGTAATCCTAGTAGTGTTACAATGGTTCAAGATGTGTACGAAGAGTGGGAATGTATGCTGGTGTTAGGACTAGTTAGAACCTAGTGGATTAGTTAAATTAAATTAGTTACTTAATTATTTTACTTCTCCCTTTTAGCACTAGGACATAAACATAAAAAGCATAAAATCATATACCTCAAGTTTACTTAACTATAAAATTATGCCATATGAGTAAGCTTGGGAAGACAACGATCACCTAACCCATCCTTGTTCTATGAAGGCACATAAGCACTTAGTTCTTGGAGTTTGACTGGATTGTGCGTAACGCTGGTATTTGTATGGTTGAGCATAGGGGTACCTTGCCGCTCATCATTGATGCTATTGTTGGGGACTTTGTTGTTTGTGCGTTGATTAGAACTTAGGAAATCTTTCCATCATTGGAACAAACCCATAGGGTTGGTTATCCTACAATTATAGAAAATAGAGTATTGCACACTGAATAATTAATCATTTCTCCTTCTTCTTATGAAAGTGCTTCACCTCCTAGGTCTAACATAATGAATAGTCAAAGGCGTAGTCCACATGATGATGATTTGCCAGTGCCCCAACAGTTTTTCTTGGTATACACTCATCTTGATGAGTATCAATGGCATGATTTAGAGGGTAACATAGTGTTACCACCCAATTTGTCAATCCAAAGCATGCTTCTTCGTGCTCTCACACGAATTGGTATGTAGTAGTTACAGTCGAAGTACATTGTGCATGAACAATATTTGAGAGATGATTGACCCATGGAGGCACAATGTCAAAGGGACCTAAAATAGGAGAGACATTACAAATATATAAAGGAAAATTAGTCTTAGAATTTCCCATATGTTATAAGTGAAAACGAGGGTGGTGAACCTACCTTGGGAGATTTTCCACATAATGATTTTCCTCTCGTTGACTTCGGTCAAGGAGTTGTGTATCAAAATCTTCACTCAACCATTCCTAACATAGGTTTTGATGCCAATGGACATAAAGGATCTTAAAAAGAAACATGAACACATGATGACAATGGACATTCTAATTGTAACCATGATTGAGGTCATGACCACCAAAGAGAAAGTCATAGGCACCATCATGGTGCTAGTCCTCCTTCCTCTCTACCTTCATCATCTCCTTCCTCCTCTCCTTTGGGATTTGGATGTAGTTGCAAAGAGAAAGATCATGAGGACAATGGTAAGAAAAATAAAGATCATAGATGAAGTAGTTAAGAAAGGGAACAAGGGAATTCTAGAGAAATGCATCATGAAAGAAGGGAGAGTAGGGAATAGCATAGGCATCAACGACACCATAGAGAATATGATCATGATAGGGAACAAGGAGGACACAAACCCTTGGATGCTGCCATGAGATGATATTATGCATTATTACATCATTGCCTTGGCCATGGATACTTGTAGAGGGAACAACTATTCCATCTTATACATGGGCGTAGGTATGAAACATGAAGAACCCTTGGGACTTATGCACAAGAAAGACTATTCAAACTTAGAGCCCATCAAGTACAAAGATTATTGGAGTAAGTTACCAAAGAGGAAGGTGAGTTAAGGAAAAGAGAAAGTTTAGAGGAATACAATAGAGATTCTTCACTCTGAAAGAAGGAAGTTATATTTTATGAGGATGAAGAAGAGTCACCACTCGAAGAGATGGTAAATAGGAAAACTTTGCCCATTCAAAAGTTTACATCAGATGTATTGACAAAGGTAGACCAAATGTGGGACTCCCTAGATAATAAATTTTAAACTATTCTCAAAATACTAGAGGAGTCTAGAGAGCAAGGTTGTGACTAAGAGAGGAGGCAAAAGAAAGAAGTTGAATATGCATGTAACAAAGGTAAGGGCAAAGTTGCCATCATTGAAGAGGTTGTGGATTTGGACATAAACAATGATGGTGGATGTGAGATATGCCAATATGACTATCCTAAGAGATGTTGCCCAATAATCTCACATCTACAAGAGTCTAGGGTGTATGCACTAAACCCATGGTTAAATAAGTGGCAGGCACCCAGAAGGTTACCTTATTCTCAAGATAATCCAAGGCAATTCCACCAATCTTTGACGTATTATCTGAGTGGAGCTCCATCACAACCAATTGAATAGTATCAATAGTGGCAACACCCACAATCATGGGAAATGCCACCACCATGTCAATAGTATCCTTATCATCAACTTGATCCATACGGGTACTATGTATAGTAGCCAATCTCTCCACATGATTCTACTAGTCACATCACTCCTCATCCTCACTACCAAGTCCATGAGTGCTATAGAACTCCTTCTCCTAGGAGAGATGTTTCACAAAAATACTATCATTCTCATTTGACCACATCTCTTCCACCCTTAGGTCAATTACCACTTGCTCTAGCCATGCAAGGTTTGCTCCTTGCCTAGCTATAGAAACACAACACTACAAGGGCTATCAACCCTCAACCTACTATTGGTTTAAACAACCACACAAAGAAGAGACCTTTCTTTAGAACCAATAGTCCAACTAAGTTCTTATGACCACAAGTGGCTAATCCTTCAAATGCCTTACCATCATTCGAATCTTCGGAGCTTCCTTCAAATCAAAGATTGTATTTAACATAGACAGTCATGTTACTGATTGGATTAAAGCTGGTAGTCTTCCTAGGAAATTCTCTGATCCTAGAAGTCCTCTTATATATTTACAAATCATTGAGAATGAGCCATGAAAAGCTCTTTTGGATATAGGTTTTGGTATTAACTTGGTCTCTCAAGAAATGTACAAGGCTTGGAACCTACCTGCACTAGAAAAGAGTAACATTCATTTAGAGCTGGTCAACCAGTCCATCACTATCCCATTAGGAATAGTGGAGGACATTGTCACCGCTATTTGTGGGTGGTTGTATCTAGCTAATTTCCTAGTGATTCAAGTCAACAACTGCAAGGGGGACTTCTCAATAATTATGGGAAGAGCATGGCTAAGCATAATTAATGCATGGCTAGGAATACATGATCTTTCCCTAGAAATATAAAAGGAAAATATGTTTGGAAAGATTGAAAAGAAAAAAGTTCCATGCATCGCATACAATAACATAGGGTGAAACTACATGCAAAAATCCTAGTTCGTACAAAATTTAACATTACCTACATGTAACTAGTGTGCACAAATAACTAACATACAAAGATGCCTGTATGTAGTAGCCACAAGATAGGAAGGCACTGATTGGCTAACAACTAACCAAGAGAGAAACTTAACTATATGCATGGAACCAACTGAGAGCTTGACTTGTGCTTACATCAATAGCATAGACACATTAGAGCAAGTCCATCTCCAACTTCCAGTCCTAACATTGAAAATATCAACTGGGGAAAGTTGAAAATCCTTGATGAGTTCAAGAAAGAGTCCCTTGAGTTAAAAATGTTGCTCATCGGTATGGAGTATACATTTCTTAAAAATGGAAAACTAGTAATCATTAACACTAAGATTGCTCCTCAATAAAAAGAAAGACTATTAAAAATTATAAACAAATGGTTGAAAGCCATTGCTTTTTCATACCTTGAATTAACTAGAATAGATCTTAGGATATGCCAACATAGAATTTACACTAACCCCTCCATGAAGCCTTGATGATAACTATAGATGCAATTGAACCCAAAGCTTAAGTAGGTGGTTAAAGAAGAAATTAAATAGCTTCTAAAGGCTGGGTTCATCTACCCCATTGTTGACAGTGAATGGGTTAGTCCCTTAGTCATTGTGCCTAAAAAGGGAGGTAAATAGAGGGTCTGTATAGACTTTAGGCTACTGAACATGGCAACATTCAAAGACCACTTCCCATTACCATTCATCGACCAAGATTTAGATACCATTGTAGGGCATTACTACTATAGTTTTCTGGATGGTTATAGTGGATACAATCAAATTCAGATAGCACCAGAAGAGTAAGCCATTACCACATTCACAAGTCCTTGGGGGACTTTTGCATATAAGCAGATGCCGTTTGGTTTGTGCAATGTCCCAACAATGTTTCAATGTTTAGTTCTAAGAATATTTTAGCAACAAACAGGAAATGGTATGGAGGTCTTTATGGATGATTTCTCCACCTATGGAATGGACTTTGAAAAAGAATTAGGCCGATTAGAGCAAGTATTAAAATGATGTGTTGAAACCAACTTAAGGCTTAATTGGCAAAAAAGTTATTTAATGGTCCAAGAAAGTGTTGTATTAGGGCACAAGATTTCAAAAATAGGGATAGGGGTAGATCCTAAAAAGATTAAAGTCATCCAAGGAATCACTTGTCAACCTTAGATCGTAAAAGATATCTGATCATTCCTTGGACATACTAGCTATTATAGATGCTTTAGTGAGAACTTTTCAAGGATTGAAAAACCTTTGGTAGAACTGACGAAGAAGGACATAACTTTTGAATAGACTAGGGAATGTGAGCTAGCCTTCCAAACCTTAAAACATAAGCTCGTAGAAAAACCTATTCTACAAGCTCCTGAATGGTCCAAACCATTCCACATAATGACTGACATGTCCAATTTTACTTTAGGAGTCGTACTTACATAGTTAGATGATCAGAAATGACCATATTACATTCACTGTGCAAGTCAAAGTATTTTTGGTGTACAAATCAATTACACCATAACAGAGAAAGAATTAATGGCTATGGTGTTTGCACTAGAAAAATTTAGGCACTATGGATTGGGCTATAATATATTTGTACATACAGACCATAGTGCAATTTGGTTCCTAATGAATAAACCAACGATGAGCCCTCGCATCATATGGTGGCTTGTGATCTTACAAGAGTTTGGCCTTACAATGATTGATTATAAAGGCACTAAGAATGTTGTTGCTAATTATTTATCTTGGTTACAATGGGACAAAAAGAGGATGAATATCCAATTTCTAACCATTTCCCCGATAAACTACTCTTTGTAGGTGTAGTAAACAATTAATTAACCATAGAGAAAAATTGGTATAGTAGAATTCTTACCTATCTCCTCATAAAAGAAACACCACAAAGGTTAGACATTAAAAAGAAATAGCAGTTTCTTCATCGAGTCAAATATTTTATGGAAATTAATGAACAAATTTATAAAGTATGTTTTGATGGCTTGGTTTGATGGTGTGTTTCCAATTTAGATCAATTGCGAGTCCTCCAAGATGCTCATGAGGGCCCTAGTGGGGGTCGTTACATTGGGAGATGAACAACCATTAAAATCTTGCTTGCACGATATTATTGGCCTACATTGTTTCGGGATGCTCATCATTTCGTCCAATGTTGTGAGCATTTCCAACATGATGGGGGAATGATTACTAGATTGGAGGGTCTGCAACAATGGATTGAACCCTTATAACCCTTAAACATTTGGGGAATTGATTTTATGGGGCCTATTACACCAATGTTCAATTGAAAGGCCTACATTGTTGTTGCTATTGATTATTTTACAAAGTAGGTAGAAGCAACTGCTGTTACAGACTGTACATCATCCATTGTTGCATGATTTATTCAATAACAAATTATAAATCGGTTTGGCATGCCTTGTGCATTTATTTTTGACAATGGTACACATTTTACAAGTGTCAATTTTCAAAAGTTGATGCAACGCTTAGGAGTTGAGCACAAGCTGACTACACCATATCATCCTCAAGTGAACAGTCAAGCTGAAGTTACCAATTGGGAGATCACAAAAATATTATCATGAACCATTAGCAAATATAGGTGAAATTGGAGCACCAAACTGAACGATGCTCTTTGGGCATATGACTCCACATGGAAACTCCCTATAGGCTACTCTCCCTATGAGTTAGTGTACGGTAAACTTCCAATGCTTCCTATTTAAGTTGAGCTTTGTACCATATCCATAGTATGTGACCTTAACCTTGACCTTAATATAGCACAAAAATAATTGTTAATGAACCTTAACTTGCTAGATGAGAACCGATTAGCCACCCTATCATCTAATGAATTGCATAAGGCCTTTAACAAACAATGTTATGACCTAAGGATTAGGAAAGTTAAATACCAACTGGGGGATAGGGGTTTTTATTAGAATCCCACACATTTGCCATAGCGAACTAAGTTTCAAACACTGTGGGAAGGACCTTATATCATTCCTGAAACTTTTCTTTCAGGGGCTATGATGATTTATAAACCTGAAAGTCTGAATAAGAAA
Organism: Gnetum montanum; assembly: GCA_015680685.1. Taxonomy (NCBI): domain Eukaryota; kingdom Viridiplantae; phylum Streptophyta; class Gnetopsida; order Gnetales; family Gnetaceae; genus Gnetum; species Gnetum montanum. The sequence continues at coordinate 768,079 of MNCI01013865.1, read as the reverse complement.
TTATTGATCAACATCCAGCAAACCAAACCTTTCCATGAACCTAAAAATGCTAGTACTAACACCACCTCTATAAATGGACAACCTTGCTCATTATTTTGAAACTCCTCCTTCCAACTCAGCCATGGGGGAGATGGCCACCAATGCTAACCATTCTAAGCCCTCAATTCCTTTTGTATTTTTGTTTTACACATTTTTCATCTTTTCTTGTTTTTTTTTACACCATCATTAATATTTTTACTATTTCTTTGTTTGATTTATTCTTACTCATCACATAATAAGTGCTCATAATGGTGGATTGTATTGTAATAGTGTTGATTGCTAATGTTTGGTTTTTACCTTTGACTTTTACTGTTGATACAAAGATATGGTTTCTTTTGATAAAACAAGCAATGAGCCTACATCATCCATTCATCCATTCTGCTCTATGGTCTCCCTTCATCTTGGAACTATAATGTTCCTTTTTCTAAGTAAACTTATTAATGATTTGGTGGCTTGGTATTCTTCAAACCAAGGAAAGGTTCAAATGGATTGAAAAGGGTGTGACCTCAAGGGGATTCAATGCATTTGTGCTAGCTATTCTCTTGGATACTTGAATGTGTTTCATACAGTCTTACCCCATTCCACTCTTAACCAAATATTAGAAAGTTGAATAAATCAAATAAGTCTTTGCATGGTATGGTTCTCACGTAAAACAAAAAAATAGAAAAAAAATTGGTGAGAATTCAAAGCACACCCCTTAGACGTAATAAAGAAAGATGGACTATAGGGACTAGTTATGGAACTGGAAAGACATGTTACCCATGCTTGAAGGTTCCCTTTAACTAAGGACCTTTCTTACTTCCTACTTCTCTATTTTTCTCTTGTTGGAATGGTGGTGGCTCTATGGATGCATTCTTGTTGCTTCAAGAGGTTAGGTTGGTCAAGTGTGTTGATGTGAGGTCATTGGATATGGTTAGTTTTGATCTAAAATTGGAATGAATTCTATTAAGTCACCTTAACCACATAATACACAAGGGACTTTACAAAACCTTGATCTTGGGATTCCATCACATTTTCTCTTCTCTTCCAAATTTCTTTCTGTTGGAAACCGTTTGGGATGCAACTGCCAACGAGTGTCCTCGAACAGGATTTAGGTGCCTGCTGGTCTTTGGCAACACCAAGGCCCAGATACCTCCAAATAAACTCAGTAGTTAATGTGAGTATGTGTGTGTGCTGTTGCGGCATGTGGTTGTGTAAAATGTAACAATTGCATTGTGTGTGAACTACAAATGACTTACTTTAAAGAGATTCAGCCAACTTTGCCAAGTACTGTGAGTTATTGAAAATTTCCTATTTTGTTCAACTGCCTAGTCTA
>MNCI01013865.1:727071-744227 GCA_015680685.1 Gnetum montanum | reverse complement strand
AATGCAGCCTAAAGTACGCTCAGCATATGCCTACTCTTCACACGCACAAAACGCAAACAAGCGTGTTGTGCGTAGTCACAGTCTGACTTAAAAGATCATGCCAGCAGGGCCCGTAATATCCGGAACCCACATCATCAGGGTTGCACCTTCTCCGCGAAGTGTCGCGGCCTATAAATACCCCGGTTGACAAAGATACAGGGGTGGGTTGGCAAAAATTCGGGTTGGCAAATCAGAGAAGCAAATAGCATATTTCTGAGCACCAGAGCACTTAGCACTTTGGAGCAGAGATACAGAGATCAGCGCTTTGGCAATCGTGGACCTCATCATCTTACAGCCGAAGCAGAGTATAGTTCAAATTGAGTACCGGTGACAGGAGCAATCTTTCTGCTGAAAGGACTCTATACAGTCTTAACCCTAGATCCATGTGAGGGTAGTGCTAAATAAAAATAAAAATGGGGCACCCTGAACGGTCTGGTCGATCAGATAGGAACTTAATCAGTGTCACTTAACCTTTCATAAATGTGTAATGCGGAAGCAATGTTTGTAACATAATATAATAATTAATAAATGCAACGAAGCAAAAAACAATGTAAAATGCAATAATAATGAGCAGGAATGTAATGTGAACTAGAGTTAGAAAATGCACCATCTCAAGATTGCGGCTTTACTTTGTTGAGGTGAATATAACCGGTTGCACAACACTAGGAAGCACAGAGATCCCAAAGGTAACCAAGACATTCAAAGTAGGCCAAGTATATTCTTGAATGTGGACTCCAAGGCCAACAATGCTAAGTGCTACAAAGGCAAAAAAAAAGAGCTAACAGAATGCCAAGAGAGAATGCAAACTACTTAATTTTTGCCAACCCTTTGAATTACTAGTTTGCTAACAAAAAATTGCTAACAATGCTTAAAAGTTTCAACCAACCCAAATTTTTCCAACCCTTTGAGAATTTCTCGTTGGGGGTATTTATAGAGCTAGGAGCAAGTGAGAGATGTGGTTTAGATGCCACATGTCTTGGACCCACGAGATGCTGACGTGTCCATGCTACATGGACATGCAAAGTTGATTGTGACCTGCCACACTACAATCAAGCTGTCAAAATTGGAGATGCTGGAATCAAATATGCCAAAAATGTAGACGAGAAATGAGGGATAGCGTAGCCACCTTCTACGCTATGCTACGCTACATAGCTATGCTGTGCTACGCTATGTAGCGTAGCACATCGTAGCCACCAGTCTGAAAAAGTAGTTTGTGTTGACCATTGAAGCATCCTCTTTTGGTTTTGCATCTTTTCTATGCTATGCTATGTTATGTAGCATAGCATAGCATGGCAGTAGGCTTCATCTACGACTTGCGTTGAATTTGGAAATGCTTGCTTGAAGGTTGATTGTGCTAACAACTGTAACTTTTTCTCTTCACAAAGGTGGAGCCCTTGAATTTGCTGCACTTGCATTTTAGACACCTTTTGCTATTTTTTGCATTATCACTATGTTGTGTTATGCCATGTAGTAGAGCATAGTGTAGCAGCCAGCATAGCCTGCTTTTCACTTAATTTGCCACTTTCTAGTAAGAAACTTTTGCTGGAGGACTTGAAGTCAAACAAGGTAACTGGTTTTGAAGGCTGGAGTGCTTGTCAAGTGCAATTGGTATTACTAAGTAAGATGGGCCTTTTTGTCTTGCCTTTGCTACGTTGTGCTATGCTGCATAGTTGATGAGAAGGCAGATTGCGTCTTTCTCTGCGATATCGCGAACGCGATATTGTGGTCCGCCGCCATATCTATAAATAAGAGGTGGCACTCCCCTCATTTCTAATCATAGACGTAAAGTAGCGAAGCTCTGGTGGATTGATCACCCCAGAGATAGAATATTTTCCATGTGCCTGCAGTAGGAGTCCCCCAAGTGAACGGTTCTTTATTCGAGCAGCTTTGTACCAAAATGTAAGTTGTGTACGGCAATACAGAAGAGCTTTGTGGATAAACCTTGCAATGCATGGATAGGTTTAATTAATGTTATTTCCTGCTTTCCTAGTAACATGGCATGAGTACGACTTGGTTAAGAGCGTTGATGAACGTGTACGGCTAGCCAAGGAATCGACTACTCATTGCGAGTAGATTCTCTTAACCCTTTCCTCCTAGAACGTGGGACAAGTATGACTTGATTACTAGCATCTACGGATGTGTACGGCTAGTCAAGGAATTGGCTGCTTATCACACTTAGGTTAGTTAAGTGCCTCAGTATGACCGCTTTGAGCACATGCATTACGTGTGGTGATCCCAGTAACGATTAGCGTTTGGTAGCCACAGTTGCACAGTTCAGGGTGTGTACAGCAAGTGGGAACGGATGCTGACACTAGGACTTAGTGTTGTAGTTAGAGTTAGTTAGTTTCTCAACCCTTCACCTGCATAGCTTAGGAGATAAACCGAAAAATACCAAAAAAATCATATACCTCAGACTTGCTTAACCATACACTGTGACACATACAAGCAAGCCTGGGAAGACAACAAACGATTAACCCCAAGTGTTCCTTGTGGCGTTTAGGCATTTAGTCTGTGGAGTTTGACCGAATTACATGTGTTACGCTCGTTTCATATGGTTGAGTGTAGGGATACCTTGCCACTCATCATTGGCGCCGTTGCCGGGGACTAGGTGTTTTTACGCCAATTGAACATAAGGGATATCACTCACATCATTGTGAGCTTTAATGAACCTTCGAGTTAATCAGTTAATCAAGAACATAAATAATGGTAAACAGCACACCATTAGGATGGCTTCTTTTCATGAAATCAACTCACCTAAGGACAACACAGAAGACAGTCGGCATCATATGCATAACCCAAATCAGCCATGTCCTAAACAATCTAAGGTCACATATACTCATCCTGATGAGTATGTCCCTGACTTTACTTTTATTCTCCATCAAGATCCCCAATTGCGATGGAGAGATTTGCAAGGTAACATCGTGTTACCCCTGGATAGATCTGTCCCTAACATGCTTTTCCATGCCTTAGCACAGATTGGAATGCAAGACCTATTTGCTGAATACGTTGCGGAAGATTATGACACAAGGGATTATCATCCCACAAATGCCCAATGTATTTGGGACAAAAGGCAGGAGAGCCGACATTCATTGTTGAAGGGAAAGGTCCCCCATGTCCTTAGTGAAATAGGAGATGAGTAACCCCTCACAATGGGTTTCTTAGAAAATGATATTCCTCCTCCTCACTTTGGTGAAGAGGTAAAGCATCAGGGCCTTCGATCAACTGTACATGCTACAGGCTCTGATCCCCGTGAGCACCAACTGTTCACGACAGGAACAACCACTCACACTAAGGGCGAACACTTAGATCGTTACAACAATCGGGGCCAAAGTAGCCGAAGAGAAGGTAAGAAACATCGCCATGGTGATGGATCCCCTTCCTCTTCTCCTTCATCTCACCATTTACACTCTCCTTCCACGTCTGGGTGCAACCATCGTGAGCATAACGGAGAGGGAAAAAGTAAAAGGGAAGATGAAATACCTCGACAAGAAGGTCGAGAGGAGTTAGGATGAGGGCAAGAATGTAGGGAGAGTAGGGAACCACCACGTAGACATCATAGACATCAGGAAAGAGATGATTATGATGAACCCCTACTCACAACCCGAAGCATGCTAGACATCACAGAGGCAGTTAGGATCCCCACAAGGCACTTAAAGGATAGTAGGATCAAGAATTTGGACATAAATAATATCCCACATTTTGAAGGGGGATACAAAGATGATCCTCAACATCATTTACAGGCATTCCACGATGCCTGTGCCTTGCAAAACATAGATAATGAGTGGTGAAAGCTCAAGTTGTTCCCAAGGACACTCATCAAAGAAGCAAAGAGCTGGTACCAGTCCTTAGAACTGGAAACCATTAGGAGGTGGAGTACGATGCTTGAATTGATTAACAACAAATATCAAACGTACTCCATAGTGTCCAACTTGCGTAAGCAGATCCAAGGCTGGAAACAAGGTGCTTATGAACCCTTGGATGCTGCCATGACCCATTACTATACACTGCTACATCGTTGCATGGGCCATGGGTACGCTAAGCGGGATCAACTTCGCCACATCGTGGATGGGCTAAGGAATGAAACGAGAAGAACTCTTGGGACTTACACCAAAGGGAGACTCTCCCAACTAAGAGCCCATGAAGTTAAAAGATTGTTAGAACAAGTAGTGCAAGAAGAGGGTGAGCTACATAAGAGGGAAAGTGTGGAAGAATACAACCGCGATCCCTCCCTTCACAAGAAGGGAGTGAAATTCTGTGATGAGGAGGATGAGTCACCACTCGAAGAGTTAGTGAATCGGAAAACCGTGCCGATCCAAACATTAACAACTGAGGTATCGGCTAAGGTAGACCAGATGTGGGATTCCTTAGACTCACAAATAGAAACAGTCTTAAAAATCGTATAAGAGTCTAAGGTAGAGCAAGGTAGTGACAAAGGCAAAACCAAGCAGAGAAACTTAAGCCCTGCACATAACAAGGATAAGGGAAAAATTCCTATCTCCGATGAGGCTGTAAATTCTGATTCAGACAATGATAGTGGATGTGAGGTCTGCTATTATGACCATCCTAAGGAATGTTTCCCAATTATCTCACATCTACAGGAGTCTGGCGTGTATGCATTAAATCCAAGACTTAATCAACGGCAAACACCCCGAAGGTTACCTTACCCACAAGGTAACCCAAGGCAGTTCCACCAGCCCTTAACATATTATCCAAGTGGAATGCCTCCACAGCCCATTGGACAACACCAGCAGTGGCAATATCCATAGTCATGGGGGATGCCACCGCCAACACATCAATACCCTTACCGGTAGCCTGATCCTTACAGTTATTATGTGCAACAGCTAGTTTCTCCAGGTGACTCTATGGGTCACACTACCCCCTAGCGTCACTACCAAGCACGGGAGTACTTCAGAAGGACTCCTCCTCCAGGAGACATCTCACATTCCATCCATTCTCTAACTCGATCCGCACCTCTTCCACCTGTAGTTCCCATACAACCTGTTCCAACAATGTAGGGGGAATTGCCTACCCAATTGCAGCAACGTAACACCACGAGAGTTGTAAATATTTAGCATGTAATTATTCAACCGGGCACTAGTTCTTACGACAATTGTATAAAGAAGAGACCTTTGTTCAGGACTAGGAGTCTAGACAAACTCTCGCAACAACAAGTGGACGGGTACATGTATAGGCCTCTAACCACTAACGCTTCGGAGAACCCTTCAGTCCAAGGGAGTGTAACGCATACGGTTATGCTAACACATACCGTAACTGACTGGATCAAGGTAGGCCATCTTCCTAGGAAACTAACTGACCCTGGGAGTCCCTTTATTTATTTGCAGATCGCTGGAAATGCACCACATCAAGCTCTTCTTGACTCAGGTTCCGGAGTCAACTTAATTTCGCAAAAGATGTATCACGCCTGGAACCTGCCACGACTTAAGAAGAGCAACATCCAACTGGAGCTAGTAGACCAGTCCATCACCATTCCCTTAGGATTGGTGGAGGATGTTATTACCACTGTGTGTGGTTGGTCCTACCCAGCTGACTTTCTAGTGATCGAAGTAAACAACAACGAAGGGGACTTTCCAATTATAATGGGAAGGGCATGGCTAAGCACAGTAGACGCATGCCTTAGGATCCGCGATCTTTCCTTGGAAATCTCTAAGATAAACATATGTGGAAAGATCAAGAAGAGGATAGTTCCATGCATCACATACAATGACTCATCAGGTGATGACATGGAGGAAATATCTCCATGTAACAGGTGTGCCCAAGAAACTCTACAACAAGGATCCCTGTATGTAGCAACCACACAAGAAGTAGTAGACACCCCATGGTTGATAGCTACTCGTAGGAGCAGAAAAATATGCATGGAAAAAACTGAGGAAACTCATGCCAACAACTGTGGCATAGACACTTTGGCATGTGAGCATCGCCAACTTCCACCCCTCAACTTAAGATCATCAATTGGGAGAAGTTGGGCACTTCTTAGAAATTCAAATAGGCACTCACTATTTCAGATCTCTCCCTTACAACTCAGTCATGGGGGAGATGGCCACCTATGCTAACCANCATCCACCATGTAAGTTCATCACCCAAGAAGTGTTCAGACTGATGGTATGAATTGTTTTCACATTGATTGCTAATGTTTGGTTTTTACCTTTGAGTTACAATGTTAATACTAAGGTATGTTTCTTTTGATATGGTAGGCAATGAGATCACTTTATCCATCCATCCACTAGAGTCTATGGTTTCTCTTGGCTTGGAAATGTACAGTTCCCTTCCAATAAGAACTTTAATGAACTAGTGACTGGGTATTTCTCAAACTAAGGAATGACTCAAGGATTGCAAAGGGTGTGACTTCAAAGGAACTTGATGCTTTTGTATTGATCATTCTCTTGGATGCTTGGATGTTTTCTTCTTGAGTTTTCTTACTGTTCCGATGTCACCCATTCTTCGGAAGCTGAGACAATAAAAATAAGAAGTCTTTGCATGGTGTGGTCCCCACGCATAAAAACACAAAACACAAGAAAAAAACACAAAGTGAGGATTCAAAGCACACCCTTTAGACGAAATAAAATTTGGGCTGCAAGCACTGATTATGGAACCAAAGTGTTCCCTCTAACTAAGGCCCTTCTCGCTTTCTGTTCTCTCCTTGTTTTGTCGGAATGGTGGTGGCTCTTTGAAGATGCATCCTTGTTATCCAAATGGAAGGTTTAACTGAATGCATTGATGTGAAGTCACTGGAAGTGGTTGGTTTGAGCCGGAGTTGGAATGAGATTTGCCGAGTTACATTAATCATTAAACACACAAGGGGCTGTACACCACCTTGTCCTTGGGATTCCATTGCATTCTCTTCTCCCCATCCTTCTCTCCATTGTTCACCTCATTGCCAGTTGTATCATTAGTATATATTTTGGTTGATGCATTGTTTTCTTTTTGGTAAATTCTAGCGGTTAAGACTTTAACTCTTGTTCCAAAGGACATTCCTAGAGCCTACGGACTCTTTGAATGTGGGATTGTCAGGGCATTTAGGGCATGAGCCTGCTTTGGGGAGGACCCACTGACACTCCTATTTGGAACATTAGTTAACTTCTTTTCCTTAACATTTTGCAATTAATTTTAGTTTTTTTCATTTCCATCTTGAAATCAACTTCACTGATGCCATAGTTGTCCCTTTTTACCTATCTTTCTTACTCCTTTTCTTTCTCCATTCTCACGCTACCAGAGGTTGCGATTAGTCATGGGGGTACGGGGCCTGATTTTTTTTATTTTTCTCCTAAGCCCCGAATTTTTTCATTTTTCTTCTTCACCCCTACACCTTCAGTAGTCATCATCTACATTTTCCCAGATCCATATCAGCCATACCACAACCTAGCCAATGAACCTACACCGAAGCAAGGTATTATTTACTTAATGATTCAATTACCCTTGCTAATGTATGATTGTGTTGTGTCTACAGATGGCAATCATACAACAATAGAATGGATCTGGAGCAAACACTTGGAAGAGAGCAGCGCTGAAGTAGCTATGCAAGGAGTAGAATGGATAATGCGCTTACGGATGGACAACGGTAGGCGCAATCTAGGCATTGGCAGCAGCAAGACTCTTCTCTCTTCTTCTCTTCTATTCTCCCTCCTCTTTTCTCTGAGCTGCCAAATGTGGCCTGATGTCATTGTAATAAGGTGTTCACCCTTGTTGTCTTGAACACCAGTTTGTTAATTCTTGTAATAATGAACCGTTCACATGTCATTCCATTAGTTTCATTCCCCTCAATAATCCCATACCTACCTGATATCATTGTAAGGAACTCAAGGACGAGTTTTCATTCAGTCATGGGGGTATGATGAGACGTAGATTGCAACGCGATATCGCGGTCGACAAGATATCGCATCCCCTGCGATATCGTGTCTTTCCCTGCAATATCGCGTACACGATATCGTGGTCCACCACCATATCTATAAATAAGAGGCGACACTCCCCTCATTTCTAATCATAGGCGTAAAGTAGCGAAGCTCTGGTGGATTGATCACCCCAGAGATAGAATATTTTCCATGTGCCCGTAGTAGGAGTCCCCCAAGTGAACGGTTCTTTATTCAAGCAGCTTTGTACCTAAATGCAAGTTGTGTACGGCAATAAAGATGAGCTTTGTGGATAAACCTTGTAGTGCATGGATAGGTTTAATTAATGTTATTTCCTACTTTCCTAGTAACGCGTCATGAGTTCGACTTGGTTACGAGCATTGACGAACGTGTATGGCTAGCCAAGGAATCTGCTACTCATCGTGAGTAGATTCTCTCAACCCTTTCCTCCTAGAATGTGGGAAAAGTACAACTTGATTACGAGCATCTACAGATGTGTACGGCTAGTCAAGGAATTGGCTACTTGTCACACTTAGGTTAGTTAAGTGTCTCAGTACGACCGCTTCGAGCACGTGCATTACATGTGGTGATCCCAGTAATGATTAGAGTTTGGTAGCCATAGTTTCATAGTTCAGGGTGTGTACGGCAAGTGGGAACGGATGCTAACGCTAGGACTTAGTGTTGTAGTTAGATTTAGTTAGTTTCTCAACCCTTCACCCTCATTTCTTAGGAGATAAACCAAAAAATACCAAAAAAATCATATACCTCAGACTTGCTTAACCATACACCGTGACACATACAAGCAAGCCTGGGAAGACAACAAACGATTAACCCTAAGCATTCCTAGTGGCGTTTAGGCATTTAGTCTGCGGAGTTCGACCGGATCGTGCATGCTATGCTCATTTCGTATGGTTGAGTGTAGGGGTACCTCACCACTCATCAATAGTGTAGCACAACGTAGCACTTTGTCCTAAAATAGTTTATAGTTAATTGCCTAAACAACTGTCTTCTGAGGCCTGCTATGCCACATAGCGTAGTGTAGCATATCAAACTTCTTGACTAGAAAACTTGTCAAACTATTTCGCACATCCTAAGCACTACCGACAACTCCATGTATGGTTTCTAAGTAAACTATCAACCAGATGAATCATCCAGGTGGGTGGGCTAGAGAGTCCATCAGGTTTGTCAACATTGGAGGTAGAAAATTTTCCGAATTGGATAGTTTGAACTCAGAGCATCCATTTCTTGCCAAGCGGTCATGACCCTGCACTTGTGGAAGTCCCTTGCTTGGATTCCAAGACCCTTGTAAAGCAAGAGGATCTTGAAATTTTAGGGTGTTTCATTGGCCCCTCTTTGTTGCTTTCTGGAGGAGGGACCCAAGAGACGTCGACAAAGAATACGAAACACTACGAAAGACATGATGCCAACATTGCTCTTTGGTAATCACTAGGATGTTGCTTAGCTATGCTTGAGAGTGTTGGATTGGTTATGTAGGGAAAGAGAAAAGGTTAAACCGGGGGGAGAATGAGGTTCAAGAAAATGGTAAAGATGAGGCTTAGCAAAGTCCCTCATTGGAATGCTTGTGAGGAAGTTGTCTGCATGGTCATCTTTGATTTTGCTAATCTTTGACCTCTCATTGGAATGCTTAGAGAGGGTTACTATGAAATAGCTGATGCACCATTTATTTTAGGCACACTCTTTTTTTTATTTTTTTTTGTATGAGATTTTGCTCTTTTACCCTTTTCTTTTGTTGTTCTACCATTTACATTTGCAAACAACCTTCTCGCAGGACGTGTTTCTTTCCTAAGATGAGTTGTGTCACATCCACATGGGGCTTTAACCTTCCTACATATGCTTCCCATGTGGCGAGCTTTGTTACGCGTGTCATGGAATTTGTGGTTGGGCATATGGGAGGGCTTTACAAGCATTAGAAAAATTCGTAAAAGAAGTGAGAGTGAGAATTGCGGGTGTAAAGAATGAGGTAAAGGAGGTTAAGGGGGGGGGATAGGATGTGCACTCCGAAGTAGCTAAGCTAGTCAAGATGACCACCTTAGAACAATGTAGTGTCTTGTCTCCATTGAAAAATGCACCTCTGATTGACATCCCTCTTGTACGTATCCTGCAAACACAATGGAGAGCAAACCATAAGAAGCAACCATGATGCAAAATGAAGGCAAAGGTCTTGCTTGCTTTGAACACTACTGAAATAATGGATGCTATTGCTGAGCCATTCAATGTCCAAACTAGAAAGGACAGTAATGGTTTTAGCAGCATCTACATGGAGAGGTCGATGTCGAGGCAGCTAGGAATTATGGTGATGCAAGTGCTTAGGAATCCCCACCTAAGGTAAACATTATGTAGTTCAGTTGTGAGATGGGCTACTGAACAACTAAACGTCTCTTAAGCTTAGGTGCTGGTGGGGGTCAGAGAATAGCAATACTATGGCTGGGCCACAATAGTGCTGGAACTTTAGTAGCAAGTGCTGACCAAGGAAGCTACTACCAGGGTGATGGAACATGGTAGTGATACCTCTGAAAGGTCAGCAAGATGTTAGAAGACATCTCTAGAGGATCAACAAGATGCCAGGGATAGTGGATTTTCATATATTCTCAAGGGTGTTTCCTTAGCATCATGAACTACATTCGGGAACTGCAACATCCCACCCTGTGTTGGCACTATGTGCATGCTCGCTTGTTCTGATGATTGTGGATGCATGCTAAAGAAGTGCTACGAACCTAGTTTAAGATCCTGGTAGACCATGGTGCACTAGTTTAAGGTCCCAGTAGATCGTGGTGCACTAGTTTAAGGTCCTAGCATTGTGATAGTTTATCATCGTAGCGGATGGTGGATTGTGCTAGTTTAAAGTCCTAGGAGATCGTGCTTCACTAGTTTTATGTCATGGTGAATAGTCTATGCCAGTTTATAGTCATAGCAGACTTCATTTTTCAGTTTTACATCATAGCAGATGATTTGTGCCATTTTTACGTCATAGCCGATGACATGTGCCAGTTTTACGTCATAGCGGATGATCTGTGCCAGTTTTACATCGTAAAGTATGAGTGCTTACCTTTGCCAGTTTTACATCGTAGTGGACGTTTGCTTATCTTTCTCATGCATTAGATGTAGTATGGCTTGAGGTATGAGTGATTCACAGGATTTGCGAACTCATTGCCATCCATGTCTGCCAACTTGAAGGCCCCATTCCCAAAGGCTTTTGTGACCATGAACAAACCTTTTTAGTTTGCTGAGAATTTGTTCACATGTTCACGGACAGCCTTGAGAATGAGGTCTTCCTTCTATATGGTCATTGATATGGATTTGCATGGTGCTTCTACCACTGCTTATTTTGATAATGCTCTATGGGACCAAGAATCTGTGCATGCTCCTCCTCTATGGAGTTGAGGTCGATGATCCTCAACTCGATATTCTAGGCTTTGCTCATGACGTTTGATAGGATCATTCCAAGTGATGGTACCTGCAACTCAAGAGGTAACATGGCTTCAGATCCATAAACAAGACTATAAGGTGTTTTACCTATTGCAGTCATGCATGTTATCCTGTAAGCCCATAGCACATAGAGTATTTGCTTATGCTATCATCTCTTGCTGTTGTTAAGCATTTTCATAAGCAAGTTGATGATGGACTTGTTCATAGCTTCTACCTATTCATTTGCCTATGGGTAGTATGGCGAGGAGAATGATTGCCTAATGTCAAGATTGCTGCAGAAGGTCTTGGTTTTCATGCTGTTGAACTGTGGCTAATTGTCGATCACAATAGTCATAGGAAGCCCAAACCTTGTCATGATTTTGTCTAAGATGAAATGGAAAACCTGCTGGGATGTAGTCTTCCTTAGGGGAATAGCCTTCACCCACTTGGTAAAATACTCGATGGCAATGATGATGAAGCTATGTCCTGTGGAAGACTTAAGCGTGATAGGTTCTATGATGTCTAGTTCCCATTGCTAGAAAGACCACATGATCTACGTTGGATGCAACCCTATATCTGAAACATGTAGAAGATTTGTGTATCATTGGCATGTATGAAAAGTCATGACTTTGGCTAGGCAGTCATGCTCCATGTGAGGCTAGTAGTACCCTAGGTGTCTAATTTTTGTGGCCATGGCCCTAGGTGCTATGTGTCCACCACAAAGTCCCTCATGTACTTCATTAATAACCTTATGTGCTTGTTTCTCATTTACACATGCCAACAATATCTTGTCATAGGAGTGTTTGCATAGGGCGTTGTCTCCCATAAGCACAGATTGCCAAGCACACTTATGGATTGCATCTCTCTGGGTAGATGTCAATCCACTTGGGGGCTCATCATGTTGTAGGTAGGCTTTAATGTTGACGTACCACTCTTGGGTGTTCACAATGCTAACCAAGGCTACATGTACTGCCTGAGTGATAGGCTCCATACATTCGGTAATCGAAGCTGGAAAACTTGCGAACAAGTGTAGTGGCACATTTAATGCTAGGGTGTCCAGGGCATTTGCTATGGTGTTTTCATTATGTGGCATGTGTTGCACATCCGTTGTTGTAAACTATTTGAGCAGGCTTTTCGCTAAGTCATAGTAGGGCTACAAGTGTGTAGCCTTGTAGCCGTAGACCTTGGTGATTTGATTCACAACAAGTTGTGAATCTATGCAAACTACCAGGTGTTGTATGCTTAATGCTTGGGCTGCCAAAAGGCCCCTGAGTAACCCTTCATACTCTGCCATGTTTTTTGTACAAGGGAATGCAAAACGATAAGAAAAAGGTTGCATTTCCCCAGAGGGGAATGTAATGATGATAGCTACACTACCCCCTCGTGCAGTCGAGGCACCATCAAAATGCAAAGTAGCCTCAAGATGCAACGGGATGATGTTGATAGTGCTAACATGCTCATCAGGGAATTTAGGATCTATGATTGCATGGCCATCAATAGGTGAGATCGTAAGTTGCATTACTATAGCTTGACCCTTTGTCGATGATTGGATTACATAGTGCAAGTTGAATTCTACTGTTATGGCTTTCCAACAGGCTATCCTGCTGCTTTCATATAGATTATTTGTGATAGCTTGGAGTACATTGCTCTTGCAAATGATGTTAACTTTACTGCGAAATAGGTAATGCCTCCACTTCTTTAATGCAAATACTAGGGCGAGGTAGTTTCTTTCCACCTTGTTGTATCTTGCCTCATATGCTATCAATGCATGACTTAGATAGTACAATGAAGTCTTAGAGCCATCATCTCATCTCTAAAATAATAGTGCCACCATAGTGGTGTCTGAGGTGATAAGGTAGATGAAGAAAGGCTTATCCCTCTATGGTGGGTAAATAGTTGGGATGTGTAAAAGCTCTTCCTTCAGATCATCAAAAGCTTGTTGGCATCATGGTGTCCATTTGAGGTTAACCCCTTTCTTTAGTAGATGTTGCATGGGGTGTAACTTGTTAGTCAACTTTGCTATAAACCTTTTGATGAACTGTACCCTACCTTGTAGGGTGGGGGGGAGGGGGGTGTCGGACCCCAAAAATAAATTTAATTAATAGAGAAAAAAGAAAATAGTACAAGAAATTAGGACATGCTCACCTCAAAAGAGGAGAAACTACAAGAAATTAGGAAGAATGAGAGAGAGAGAGAAAAAGTTCAAGAGCTCAACTGCAGCATTAGCTGTTGAACAATGTCTCCTTGAATAGACAAGGAGAGAATATTAGTAGGAGAATCACGTTGAAAAACCACATTACAACGAAATTTCCAGATAGCATGGAGAATAAGGGGACGAAGGCGACACCAGATATAAACTAAAGAGCCTTGAAGATGCGGAGTGTCCCCAAAAAGAACCTCATCCAAGCTTGGTCGAAAACCCTGTAAAAACCTGCCACACCAAATCCAAGAGCTATGAGCAAGGGGACAAGAAAAAAAACAATGAGTAAATGCATCTTCCCTGTGACAAATAGGACATCGTGGGTCAGGAACCCCCCAGATGAGAGCACCGAACACCCACAGGAAGACCTTGGTGAATCAGATACCACAGAAAATGTTGAATCTTTGAAGAAGTAGGAGTAGTCCAAATAGTCTGAATACGTTGCCTCCAAACCTGCACATTAAGATTAACTTGCCAAAGATGGTTGAATCTAGGCCAAATATTAGTAGTGGAATTAATAAGAGAGTAAAAAATCTTCGAATGATAGGGAAAAACTTGATGACCAGAAGTCCAAGAAAGATCTAAAAAACCACCAAGGGAGTCTTGAATACCAACACTTTTGTTCAAGCTATCCAAAATCGTACAAAAGGTAGACTTTTGAGCAGCATTAATACCGTAAATAAGGTGACATTCAGTCCAAGTAATCCAACGATTATGAATGCGAAGAGAGGAGAGGGAGGAGATGCCAAGCTTATCCCAAGTGCTACATAGACGAGGACGCTTAATGGCCCAAGGTTCATTGTGAATGGGAATCCACCAAGGAGAAAGCTTATCAAGTGTAGAGGAAGAAATAGTGATAGTGTTAAAGTTCCAAAACTGACTGATATAACACCATGCCTTCCAAATGTGTTTGATGACAACAGAACCAGAAATGGTAATACCAGTGGGAAAAAGAATCCAGTTAAGGAAATGAGTATTATTCCAATAATTACTACCTTTGGGCTTCCCAAGCTGTATGCGTTTAAGGAAAAGAAGCTTCCAAGGTTCAGAGCTAGATAAGCATTTGGCCATCCATTTGGCACATAACACAATGCCCTGTTTGTAGCAATTAATGAGGCCCAAACCGCCGTCCTCTTTATGAGAAGTACAGACGTTCCAAGCAACCCGACAAAATCCTTTCTTAGTATGGCTGCTGTTCCAAAGAAAGTGTTTGACTAGTTGATCAATGCGACGATAAGCAGAGATGCTAGGAGCCCAACAAGAAGAGTAATACACATGGGTAGCTTGGAGAATATGCTTGCAGACAATAAATTTACCAGCCATAGATAGCTTCTTTTCCTTCCACTTAATAAGCTTTTGTTCAAGTTTCTTCACAGTGACATCCCATAATGTTTTGGATGATCCGCCAAAAGAAAAGGGAATGCCAAGAAGCTTAAAAACTTGATCCTTTCCTAAAAATTGCCAAGACTTAGACACCGCCCAGGCTTGAACCTCTTTGTTGCAAAAGATAGAAGATTTGAACCAATTAATCTGAGAGCCAGAGAGTCTACAATATTGATCTATGCGATAAAAAAGACGATCAGCAATAAGAGCATCATTTTTTATCATAAAGAATGAGTCATCAGCAAAATGCATATTCAATAAGGAAGGAACATTATGATCAATGAAAATACCTTGAATCAATTTTTGTTCCTTATCCTTATGAATAGCATGAANGTCTCACCCATTTTAATATTCCTTGTAACTCACTCAATTCCTTAAGATTTGTATGTGGCATTAGATTAATGATGTCCATGAATTTGTCAGGGTCCACTCATATTCTAGCCTCTGATAGTACAAACCCTAACATGCATCCGATTCTCACCCTGAAGACACACTTTTTTGGGTTAAGACATAAATCATGCCTATGGCAATGTTTGAGAACTATAGCTAGATCATTGGGATGATCGACAACTTCTTTAGATTTCATTGCTATGTCATCCATGTAGTTGTTCAACGTTTCTAAGATGTAGTCGCTAAAGATGTATGTCATGGCTTGATGGTAGGTTGCTTTGGCATTCTTGAGCCCAAAGGGCATCATATTATAATAGAAAGTCTCCTAGGGGGTCATGAAGGTTTTTGTTAATTGATGCTCTGGGTTAATGTGAATTTGGTTGTAGCCGAAGAAACCATCCATGAAAGATAACAGGCCATGACCAGTTGTAGTGTCGATGAGTTGATCGATACTTGATAGTGAAAAATCGTCTTTGATTGTTGCCTTGTTCAGATCTCAAAAGTTTATACAGATTTGTACCCCTCCTATTTTCTTAGAAAGCACAACGATGTTTGACACCCACTTCAAGTAATCAACTGTCCAGATGAAACTAGCTTGATATAGCTTGGTGATTTCATCCCGTATGGCTAGTGCGATCTATGGTTTAAGTTTGCAAGCCTTCTGCTTAACTACTTTCATCTGCGGATCTAAGACAATGTTGTGCTGTATAAGCCTTGGGTTTAAACCTGACATGTCATTGTAAGACAATGTGAATACTTTGATGTTGTCCTGCAATACTTTGGTTATATCTTTGTGTGTCTGTGAATCTAGGAGGGAGCTAAGTTTTAACATTTTTATTTCCCCCCTAGATGTGGTCACAGGAATTTTAGTTAAAGGATCCTCAATTACATCCTTAGCCTCTAAATCTAGGGCTTGGACTAGATGTTCAGGCCAGTCTGGGGATGTTTCTAAGGATGCTATAGTGCTATCTGCGGATGATCCCCAGTCTATTGACTCAGGGTCTAGTTGTCTTGTAAGCTCGCTGTGTGGACTTGTTAAAGCTAGAGGTGAAGAAAGATCATGATGCGTTGCCATTCTTGCTCAACCTGCCACAACAAGATTAAATGTGAAGTTAAGGGGTACCTGCTTGTAATAATCGTGTATAGTAAGCATTTGTAAAGCAACAATGAGATGTGAACAATTGAATTGACTATAAAAATATGACACAAAATTTGCAACCTACCAATTTAAAGTCATGGCAGATTTCCTAGGTGAAAAAATGTAAAACTACTAGTTTAAGGTCTTTACAGACCGCTAACGGGTTAAATTTAAATTATTAGTTTAAAGTTTTTGTAGACTGCTAACTGTTGGCGACCGTTTGGGACGCGACCGCCAACGAGTGTCCTCGAACAGGATTTAGGTGCCTGCTGGTCTCTGGCAACACCAAGGCCCAGATACCTCCAAATAACTCAGTAGTTAATATGAGTATGTGTGTGTGCTGTTACGGCGTGCGGTTGTATGAAATGTGACAATTTCGTTGTGTGTGAACTACAAATGACTTTACTTTAAAGAGATTCAGCCAACTTTGTCCAGTACTGTGAGTTATTGAAAGTTTCCTATTTTGTTCAAACTACCTAGTCTACACGGTCCTTATAATACCTACTTGTAACAAGTAAAATTTTGCAAAAACATTTGAGCACAACTCTGCAAATCTACTCCTAATTTTCCCCAGAGATAGATATAGTTCCACAAGAAAACTAGAAATAGAGCAAGATTCAATGGAAATAGACAGAAAAGAAAAGAAAGCAGATTTGTGTGGACCTCAAATATTTAAGCAAGGTAAAATGACACGAGTAAACACTTCGCAATAAAG
>MNCI01013865.1:707734-726944 GCA_015680685.1 Gnetum montanum | reverse complement strand
CAATTTAAACAAAACAAAAAATGAAATGCATAACTCACAGGACCATGACAAAGAGGCTGAAATCTTTATTCTAGCAAGCCATCTTGCAAACAATCTTCTTTACAAATCTTCTTTGCTCCCCAATGTGAGAAGTCCCACTTTCCTCCTTGACCCTTGATGCCTTTTTATAGGATTCCAAGGTAGGTAGGGAAGTTACAAAATATCTTGGGTGGTTTTAACCACCATGGAGACAAAAAAGCTACAATGGACAAGTGTCCTATTCCATTGCCAAGTGTCTTCATGTAATTGCCAAGTGTCTTCATGTAGTTGCCAAGTGTCTTTATGTAGTTGCCAAGTGTCTTCATCTAGTTGCCAAGTGTTCACCATGGAGACAAATAAGTTGCAATTAACACGTGTCCCATTTAGTTGACAAGTGGCCCTTGTAGTTACAATTTCAAAAATATCTTAAAAATATCTCATCTAACTTTTCTCCTAAGTAATTTGGCCAGCCCAACAAGTTAGGTAAGTTACAACAATTTTGTGTGGTTGCAACTAAAAAAGAAATAAAAATGCTGCATCTAACACGTGTCCTTCGTAGTGGTTACAAACACCATGGGTTAAGGCTAGGAAGTTACAACTTCCACATAAAAATAAAAGAGATAATAACCGAATGTCTATTTTATTTTCAACCAAATCCCTTTGCATCGCTGCATAAAACTGTATATATTTAATCATATCTATCGGCTCACGTGTTGTAGGCGCTGAAATAGCTTGCCACGTTAAGCTCCTCTGATTTCTTAACAGCTTATATAGCAACCTTAATAGCTTGATGGTTCATTTCAAGATGTGAACAGAAGTGCCTAAGAAAATCTCCAGCATGAATGGTTCCCATCTCCATAGACCTGCCCATTTCTTCCTCAAGCTGTTTCACAATGAACTCTTTTGCTCTCCCCACTTCCTTCTTGGAGGCACTGTTAGCCACAGAGCATATCTCTTTCATAGTTCAAGGCTTGTCTTCTTATCTGCAAGCAATGTAGAGACAAGCAGCCAAAATAGCATCTTGGTTCCTACC
Source organism: Gnetum montanum (assembly GCA_015680685.1). Taxonomy (NCBI): domain Eukaryota; kingdom Viridiplantae; phylum Streptophyta; class Gnetopsida; order Gnetales; family Gnetaceae; genus Gnetum; species Gnetum montanum. Next base: position 725,893 of record MNCI01013865.1, on the reverse strand, counting down.
CCTGATTGATTTCAGGTCTTCAACTTTCTTGTAAATTTCATTTACTCGATCCTTTCTTGTTGCGACCAGACCAAGCCGATCACACATGGTGGCGATGCTTTTGAAGGCCATGATGAGGGTTCGGTCAGGGTTGGAGCTGCAGTTCTGCCAGCGGCCAAGCAACAAAGAAAGGTAGTCTTCGGAGGTGCCATTGGGCCTGGAAATCACAGTGGACAATCCGCCATCAGAGAGCAGAGGATTTGAAGGTCCTCCAACATGAACAGGATCATTATCTCCTGTCTCATTTGTGAAGGTTCTCAACTCGGAGGTTTCATCAATGGAGTGCACTTCCAGAACTAGTCCGCACTCACTGCAAATGGTGTCCCCCGCCGAGTGATCAAACACAACCTCCATCTGCCTTCTGCGGTCCGGGTAGATGGATTCCGACATTTTCGCAGATCCATGCACAGCTCCAAAACCAAGCAAATAAAATTTCTCAAGCTCCAATTCTAGGGTTTGAAAAGATTTCCAAGTAACTGCAGCCGCTGCTTTGTGTGCTTCTTCCGCGTGTATTACTTTGAGAAGCATAAGTCCGATTATTTCTTTTCCAATTGATGCAAATTTTTGTGTAATTATTCTGAAGTTAACTGTGGGTTTTCATAGGCTGAAGATGACCCGCAAGATGCCCCAGAGGGAGAATCTTTGATGTTAGTAGGGTTGTGAGCTGTTGGTTGTTAGAAAATCTATTGCAGAAGACGTTCACCTGCCGTAAGTTCTTCTGTGTTTACCCACGATCCATCCATAAGGATATGTGGCAGAATCAAAATCAGGTGGTGGAAACAAGCTTTCTGCTGGTACTGATCTACCTCCATGACCATGATTACTTGTTATTGAAGCAACAAGAGGTTCAAAAAATGTCCTTCACTTCTCTGATAAAGGGATCTCCTTCTCCTGTTTGGCCCTTTGTTCTTCCTCTTCAGCTTTCTTCTTTTTTTTATTCACGCAAAACCCGTGTGTTTGGTCATTCAAGAACCGTGTTAAAATGAAAATTTGGCTTTGGTACCGAGGAGGGATATTCCTTACAGGTGCAGCTACCACACCTAAAAACTTAAGTGAAGGTGGTAACATAACACAATTTCTTTACGAGGAACTTCTTGTATCGTTATACTCATGTCAAGAATTGGAATGATTCCTTCTTTCTTGAATATTTTATTCTTCTGCTTGGCAATATGGCATGGTGTGATTTTTGCATATGGGAAACATGGTCCCTGGAAGTAGGTTCTGCAACTTTTTTGGATTGGTTGGTTCAAGGATGCAAGTTGGACAAGGCCTCTAAGATTTTTGGACATTTAACCATGCCTTCGTGGATGCGAACCAATTAGCCAAAAGCTTGTCTTAATCAACATGGTAGACTTCAAGGTGAAGAAACAGAATCTCAAAAATCTCTTTTAAATTTTTCAAAAATCACCATAACCTTAAAGCCTGTTCCATGAAATGGCCAAAATGTGCCAACACTAACATCCTACTTAGCGAAACTATGAAGTATTAGTTTAAACTCTTTGCAAACTACTAACGAGATGGAAGTTATGTGTTAGGACTACTAGTTTCAGGTCTTTTCAAACCACTAACTTATTAGAATTGCTAGTTTAAGGTCTTTGCGGACTGCTAATTTGTTAGAAGTGTGAAGGTAAATGACTAATTTAAGGTGGGCCGAAGTTTTCAGTCGGGCCCACTTGCTATAATGCAAATAGTGCCACTACGCTATGGGAGAATGCTACACTGTACGAGACATCCCACATTAATCAGGGAGAGAAAATGGTAGGTTTCTCTTTAACGTTTTTGGCTATAAATAGGGGTTTAGCCCTAGTAAACCTATCATTTTCATTGTAACAATGTAGAGCTTTCATTCAGAGTGTAGAGCGATTGTGCTAACCAAGATAAAGGTGATTCATCATAGTAAGCAAGAAAGAATTAGTAACTGACACGATGGCTCCCAAAAGAGAATGCAAGCACCTAGCACTTGCCAAGGTGGACAAAGTAAAGAAGACCCTGGGGCATGTGTCGTAGGCATGTGTCGTGGTGCAAGAGGAGACCCCATTGGCTCGGTAAGTTTCTATGCTATTCTCATTTATTTTTCCTATCATTGCTTCAGCTTTCTCTATTCTCATTTCTACTATTTTTGTTATGCAAATCTACGTTTTCTATTATCGTTTTGTCGCTATTTTGGCCATTACACCGTCGTTGTTGCCGATTCGGCCATGATGGGTGTATGGACACTACGCGGGGATTGCATGCAGTGTTGCCTAAATTGCCATTGCTATGGTTGACTTGTAGCAAAAGCTTGGGTAATTTTGGCAACTCAGCATGTGAATAGCGTAGCGTACGATCCTCAGGAGGGCTTGGCCATGCATGTGATTTGACAGTGTAACACGTGTCTATCACAACATAATGCAAATCGTTCTGTCAGGCAGAAGATTTATTGAAATTAGTGCTACACATTGAATTCTTTCTTAACAAAATATTTGCATTTAGCTTTTCGTTGCTATGCTAGGGTGATTCTGCTACGCTATTGCCTTCATGCTTTTTGCTATGCCATATGCATGAAGAGAATCATGCTACACTATTTGCTAACTGTTAATTTCTACTAGTTATATGTGAATCCCACTTGAACATGATGTTAACATTTGCATTTGTGTTATGCAGGATGATGCTAAGGCCAATCTTAATTGTCCTATAAATTGTAGGGGTCCTGTGCTGCCTAAGCGAACTGGTGGCCAATGTTCCTCCCCCCATGCACGTGTGGGGCAGTAGGTGGTCTGGTTCTGGGAAGGTGCATGTGACTTCCTAAAATTTCTCCTCCAGCACTTCAGTGTGATCATTTGGTCACACTTGTCAGAGGAGGTAGCAGTGGTAGTGACAAAAACCCTGTTTCCTAGAGCAAATTAGGGTATTCTGAGATTTTTGAAGGATGGAGCAATTGAGAGCGGGTTGGGAGACGGATCCAATTAGCGCCCAAAAAATTTGAGGTGTTTGGCTTGGGTCTAGGAGATTCCTAAATACAATTTCTACCATTCATACAACACTTTGTTTATTGCGCACCACATGGGAACTTGTTTTCAAAACCCACTAGGAACTGTTTACTATGCCGGTGGGTGAGTTCTGTAAACATATTCCGCTACACTATGCAATACTTGCTACGCTAGGAAAATGTTAATAGTGTATTTTTTTGTTATCAAGTTTTATATGAATAAGAATGGGCTCAATGATGATATGGATGCATTGGCCTTGGCATGGATGGCACTTTGGGAGTTTTCTTCTACTGAGAATATGAATGCAGGTGTGATAGGCCAATGTGGGGGTGAGTACAAAACCTACCAAACCCAATACCCCCAGCTCTATGACAAGTGCAAGGAGCTTGGCTAGTTGGATGAGGGTTGGGCACCCTTCAAACTAATCACTGTTGAAGATGTATTGATGGATCTTCTACCATTTCCATCGCCATTTAGACCTGGTAAGCTAAATAGTGAGTTGCTTGCATGTTTGAGTGTTGCTCCTATTTTTTATGCTATTTATTCTTTTATTTGAGTTTTTTTCTTTTTCCCTATGTAAATTGCTATAACGTTGAAGAAGTTTGAGTAGGTAACGATGATCACCTCTGGGCATCATGAAGCCAACATCTACTTCAAGTACGGGGAGGTAGATGAGACTCAATGCTAGCTTTGCAACGGGGCCTCAGAATTGCTGACCAAACATCTTTAGGATGCTGGCCTCATGGACTTGTTCCTAGCTATGAACCCAAGCGTCCCTACTACTAAGATGCTAGCCCTAGCTGACTCTTTCTAAAAAGGTAGACTGCTTTCGCACACGTGTGCATGGTATGCTGGTCATCCTTGACATCAATGGCCAACTATTCACGAACCTCTTTGGTGTTCCTGCTGATGTATCCCTATAGGGAAAAAGACCAAAAAAGAGGTGAACCATTAGGAAAACATTGAGGAGTGGCTAGGGATGGCGAAAGGGTGAAAGGGGATCCTTATGGCCAAAGTGAAGCTGAGAGTAGCCAAAGACATTTACCCTATCTTCCATGCTCGAGCTTTCCCAAGGAAAGATCATTAAGATTGAACAAGCTTGGGTGATTAGAGGGATCATGGAAGAGGGGGCCTGCTACAACTAGGCTAGGCATCTTTGCAAAGGATTGAAGGATGAAATGGTCGCGCTTCATAAGAAGCATGAATCTTGTTTCAACGTGCATCATGTCTTTTATGTAGCCTACTTGTGACGTTTTGCGGAGTTCTTGGTGGTTCGAGAGAATGGATTCTGGGTCATGTAGGATCATAACTAGATTTCCAAACCATGGATCTGCCAAGTCTTCCAAACCATCTGAGCCCAAGATTCCCCAGAAGCTATTGGGGAGTCATTTTCCATGATGACTAAGGATCAGGTAGCTAGCAACTTCTGTGGCTAGGACAGTGTGGGAGAGGTTCCCCCTGCTACTACAGGTAGCGTATCATAGGGGAAACATCTCATCCTAGAGAGAATGGCCATCAAGTTGCAGTGAAAGAGGTCTCGTCTAGCTGAGGAGCCTCCCCATACAAAAGAAGAAGAGGGGCAGAAACTGTTGTTCAAGCTACGCATGTTGCAGCCCCCCCATTGGTAAATGCTTTTGTTGTTTTTCTTATTTCTCTACTTATTTGGTTAATGCTTGCTATGCTATGCTACGCTAGGTAGTGTAGCATAGCATAGTATCAATTTTAAGTTAATACACTATGACCTAATGCAAACTTGTTTTGCTGCCAAAGGAAGAATAAGAAGAAGAAGAAGGTGACAAGGAGATGTCGGCCCCCAAAACAGAGGTAGCTAATAAGGATGCGGGGGCCCCGACCATAGGGGGAAGGGCCCTGATTAACAGAGAAGGAGGAGCCCCTATCACAAAGAAAGGAGCTCTTTTCGACAAAGAAAATGCTCCTGCTGATGAGGATGTTTTGGTCAACAAAGAGGATTCCCCCACTGATGAGGAGGATGCTGGTGCCTTAAAAAGAAAGGCTCCGATGAATAAAAAGAAAGCCCATGTCAATGAAGAAGGAACCTATGCTAATGATCCTTTTGCTAAATTCAATTCAGCATCAGATGAACAAATGAACGCAGAGGGTGCTGCCATAATCTTAAGCCAGCAAGGAAGGGATCTATAACTAGAAGCTGGTGAGTTTGATCGTATTTTTAATAATATGTCAATGGGCGACCCCCCTTCTATCACCCCTAGGGGTTCGTTGGGTAGGAGCCCTTACACTATCATTTATGTTTCCCATTAGCTTCATTGTAGTTTGTTTTGGTCATGACTGACATGTTTGGTTATATGGCAGACACCGTCGCTAGCACTACAAGACCTCCTCTGATTCAGCTAGAACCATGGACCTAGACCCCTGACAAGCTTACGTTCATGTAGGGGGTTGTCGATGACATGATCAGCCATCTCAAGTAGGTCGATTCGGAAGTGGGTAAGTAAAGTGGCTACGCTAGGCTTTAGCTTGCTACGCTAGACTTTTTGAGTTGTTAAGTTTTGCTACGCTAATGTGACTAATGTACTTTTATGTTTGATAACAGTCTCTCACCTCAAGTGGGACCCGAAACGAGAAGTAAAAGTGGAGGTCATGCCTACATTTCCACTTGAAGTAACCAAGGTTCCTCATTGCATATACAATGACGTTAGCAAATATGCATTGCACTCGGCACATTCCTTATGGGAGTGTAGGCACGTGAATGAAGACTTGTGGAAACGGGTCCAAAGGCAAGAGAGAGAGATGGCCAATCTAACCACTAAGGTGGGAGACCTCCATTCCAAGAACGAGTTCCTCTTGGCCCATGATACCAGTGATTTTAATTGATGCATAACCATCATAGATTACACCAGATATTGGACGGCTATGCGGCGCAACAACGAGGCCACCTAAGAGATAATTGAATAGCAGATGCAAAGAACCAGGATTGGATAGATTATAGCACCAGAGTTTATGAGTGGGGGAAGTCCCAGAAAAACCATAAGCACATGTATAAATTGGAACATGCCACCTATTGTAAACTATACTGGGATGCTTCAGTAAAGTTGTTTACTCATGAAGAATTCTTGGATGCCATTGGTGCTTTTGAAGCTTATAACAAGTTCATGTAGCAAGTGATGGTTAGTAAATTGCCTGAGCAGGAAGTGAATCTTCCCATAGGCAGGACCACCACTGCATCCTTTTCTCCTGGACCGGCAAGATGGATGACCATCAAAAAGGAGAAAGCTGCTATAGACACTAAACTAAGTGATAGGCACTAGGAAGATATCACAGAGGAGGAGGTCTGGCACCACCTTGGGCTCAGACTAGAAGGCATACCCTTTGATATAGACGTAGGGCCATCTTAGGTTAGTCACTTTCTATGATGCAACAATTTATTTTTTCTAGATCTTACGTGTAACTCTAGCTAACTACTTCATTTCTATGATGTAGGTTCTAGATGAAGAAGTAGGGCCCCTAGAGGATGGAAGTGATGGGGTGGGAGAAGCTGATGCAAAGGGAGATGATGCAGAGGAAAATTATGTAGGGGATGATGACGCATGATAGCAGGGCTTTTGATTTTTGTTTTTTTTTATTTTTTTTTGTATTTTTGGCAAACTATTGCAAACATTGAATGGAAAAATAAATTATGATAAGATCAGTGTTATTTGTTCATGGGTTATCTATGTGAACTATTTTATGTTTTGTTTTTGCCTTATTTTGTCTTAGTTTTAGGCCATTTCGGGTTGTCACTAGTTTGAGGCCATTTTGAGCCATTGCCAATTTTAGGCCATTTTAGGCCATTGCGACTGTGTATTTTTAGGCCATTTCAGGCCATGCATAGTTTTAGGCCATTTTTGGCCACAGGGTCTGTATAGTTTTAGGCCATTTCGGGCCATGGCTAGTTTTAGGCCATTTTGGTCTATGGTGTTGTAGCGTAGTTTGAGGCCATTTCGGGCCATGGTGTAAATAGAAGGTATGTTAATGGTTTAAACATTAAATTGGTGTTACTTGGCATAGATGGGTGAATGCAAAGTTGATAAAGTGGTAAATGTACAAAGGATGCTAATTGGGAAGGAAGCAATGGGGTTGCTGCACTATGCATAACTACTTTCTGACCCATCATGGATTAGGCGAGGTGGAAGGCTGAGACACTCTACCAGGGCATTCATCTATATCGTTTTCCTCCACTTGGAAGGGCAACTCAGTCCATGCATTTTCATTTTCTGAGTTGGCGCATTGGGCCAGCTCCTTTGCTAAGCAGTTAGTATTGATAGAGACATGCGCCTCATTCTCAGAGGTGATAACCTATGAACCCTGCTCCATGTCCATATTATTTATAGCTTGGGTTGCTACCTCGTTGCCATGGATTACCACCTCCATGCATGCATAGGGTAGATGGATCTCCTGATGTATGGGTGAAGAGACTGCTCTAAGTTTTGCTAACCATGATCACCCCAAGGTTAGGTTAAACTTGAGCATCTCTTCCACCACGATGAACATTGCATTCATGGGGAACTGGTCCCCTACCACAAATTCAATGTGGACTGTTCCTTTCACCATGACCCAAGCCCCGTTGAACAACTTTAAACATGATGTTGTTGTGGGTATGATTTGGTCGACCAAACCCAGCTTATCCATAATAGGGAATGGGATGACATTTGTAGCAGCCCCATCATCAAAGTGTACCCTTCGAATCTTATGTTGGATGACCTAAATTATGATGAAGAGAGGTGTTGTAGTCACTTGACCCTTTTTAGGGTCTTCCCTAATTGAATCATCGCAAAAAGTCATTTGGGACGGCTTTGGTTCTGCAGGTGCAGGAGGAAGCATGATTGAGTGGATTGCTTTCTCTTCCACTGGCATGTCCTCATCAATCGGTATTGATGTTAACATGCAAACTAGAGCCTTACGATGTGCCATGGAAGTCATAATTAGGTCATACAAGCTCAACATTATGTTCTTCTACTTCAGACCCTACTTGACCTGAGTAAGAGCATTTAACAAGTCAGGGCCACCTTCTTGTTTACTGCTTTTCTCCTCTTCCATTCATCCTAGGAGACAAATTTCCTGAGGAGGGATAGTTTTGGGTCTAGGATCAGACCCTTTTAGGGGAAGTGGCTATGATCATGTATGTGCCACAATGTTATCTTTCAGCAACAAGGACGTAGATGCAAAGGACGAGGGTGTAGGCTTGGAAGTACCTGGGACAGTACATTCCATTGATGCCTCACCTGTTACACACTCTTCTTGTTTATTTGGACAAGAAGGCTGATATGCTATCTTATGCGAGGTGGGAATGGTTGAGTGAGTCAGCCCCCTAATGACAAATAGTGCTAACGGTGTTAATGCATGCAGTGTGGTTTTGCTAATAGGTGGTGCAAGGGTGAATGCTCGGGGAGTTACTCTCAATACAAACTGTTGCTACAGAGTTTGTTTAGTTGCTAGTGGTGCTGGTGCGCTACGATGAGGCATATAGACCACAAATGACTACTGGGGTGGTTTAGGATTACTTTCAATGCTGATGGTGTTGATAATGTAACCAACATTTCTGGCATTAAGAGGATCCATGTAAACATACAGAGATTGATTTTTAGGGTGTACTAGGTTGCTCTTGTCTAGAACTAGTTTTCCTTGATCAATCATTCTTTGGATGTTGCCTTTTAACTCCATGTAGTTATCTGTGTCATGACTACACTGTTGATGGTAGTCACAGAACTAGTCCAGCCTAAAATTCTTAGGAACTGGCAGCTCATTGGGCAAGGCCAAGGAGGGGTTCCTAAGAAGTTCATAGTATCGTTGATGTTTCTTAACTCCCTCATCTAACATCCACTTGTGTTGGATATACCCTGCTGCTAGAAATTGCTTCAGAAGTTTTGAAGGCTTAACAGGTAGTGGGGTATACTTGTAGCAATCTATACACTCAAAGTTTGGCTTAGGCAGTGCAGATGCTTCCAATGCAGATGTGGAGGGTTGAGGTGCATTGCCATGTTTTGGAATGGGGTTAGGTGTTGCTGTGGCTGCTTTCTTGTTGTTGTTTAGTTTGGCTTCATTTATCAAAGAGGCCACTGTGGCTATTGCAGCCTTGCCCTTATCTTTCTTTGCAAACATGTTTTTGTATGCAACATAAGCTAGATCTTTGCTTGCCTAGGCCACGTCTTGTATGCTCTTTGTCTGGGTGAAAGCTTGACTAAGAGTCTGGGGAGCAAGATAGTACAATTTGGACTTGATGAAGTCATTCACTGCACCCTTAAAGATGACTAGCAAATGGGCCTCTATGATGGGTTTGCGGATCTCGTTAAGGGTAGCGCTCCACCATTGTATGAATTTCTAGGATGGTTCTAGAGGATCTTGCTTCACGCTCATTAGCTGATCTAGCATAGCTTTTGGTCTCAAGTTGTACTTGAAATACATTATAAACTGGGTTAGGAGCTCCTCTAGGGTTGAGATGGAGGAGCATGGAAGCATGTGGTACCAGTCCAGGGCTTTCCCTATTAGAGACATAGAAAATATGTGAATAGTTCTACGCAGAAGTTGTTGCAGAAGAAGAGACTCAGATCTCAAAGTGACAAGATGGGCATTGGGATCACCCTCCCTGTTGTATTTTGTGAAATGGGGAAGTCGCATCCCAGGGGGTAAAGTTAGCATGGGAATTGCTAGGATGATGGGATAATCTTGGTAAGAGTCCATGACCAGTATCATGTTAGAACTAGTAACCTTGAGTTGTTTAATTTTCTTAGTAAGGATCTGGATAAGCTAGAACGCTTGGTCTAGACCTTGGGATGATGTAGACAGTTGGGGAGCTACTGGGGTAGCTCCCATTTGTGGTGTGGTAGGGGTAGCAATGTGATCCATAGGTGATGCTATTGGGGTGGCCCCTATGAAGGGAACTGCTTATGCTATCCACCACCAGGTAGGTGGTGGCATGGGAGAAGCAACCACTAGTTGTGCTATAGGGTAGGCCATTTGCATGGCCGGTGGGATAGACCATGATCCCGTGCTTGGCTGTACCATTTATGACCTAGTATGTTTGGTGGTGAATGTTGTGGGACATTTGCGATGACTACAAAATAGGAGGAGAGGCAAATGGGATCCATCATGTGGATGAGCCTGGGCCCGCCGTTGACGGTGGGACAAGTGTAGACACAGGGAAAGAGGCAGAAACTGCATGCAATTGTGAGTTAGGTATAGTGTGAACATAGGGCAAGGAAGCCATGATAGGTGCGTGATACGATGCATGAATGGACTAGGGAATAGTCTGTGGAGGGGTAGTGGCTGAGAATGAGATAGGGGAGTAGGCATGTTGATACACTGAGGACATGGCATGGCTACCCATTGCTAATGTAATCGTGGGTTTTGACGGCATGGATGTGATCATGAAGGGAGCAGCGGTAGAGAGCGAGTTTTCCCAGAAAGATGGGGTGGGAGGAATGGTGGTAGGATTGATTTGATCCCCATCCTCGGATAGGGAATCCGGTTCCTCTTGTCCATCTTGGAACATCTCATCATGGTGAGATGCTATGTCTTGTAGCTCTCTAGACCTAGTAACCACTACCAGCTGATCTATGAGCCACTAATGCATTTGGGTCAAAGGAATAGAAATTCCAGGAGTGGGAACAAATTCCTTCCCATTGTAGTAGGTGAACTCGAAGCTATGTTTGTCTTCAAGTTCTTGTGCATCTAAGGGTAGGTTTGCCTGCACCTTAGCATAGAGAAAATTATATCTCTTATGTTGCTAGGTCAAGCCCTTAGGTGCCCAGTTTTGGATCCTGAGGGATCAACGTGGCCCCAGCACTAGGCTGGGCAGCTACTTGGTACCTGTGATTCCTTGAACCAAGAGGGGAACCTCAATGTTAGAGGTAGTAGCTATGGTGCTCAAGGAAATCATTATCGTAAGGTTAAAAAGTGTTTGCAAATGAGAAAAAAAAGGAGATCGAGTTGCAATTCAAGGCTTTTTATCTTGGAGGATTCTAGAGGAATCATCGGGGTGACCGATCTACATCACACGATGCATAAATAACTGCAAAAGGGTTTCACGTTTACGCTAGTGCGTGATGGGGTATAGAACACATGCAAGACTATTGTGAAATATGGAAAAGACACCAAAAGGCCCTCCTTCTAGCATGAAAAAATTGTAGTAACCAAAAACATCTATGGTTGGAAACACCGAGAGGTTATCAGGTGAATAGTCTTAACCCTAGATCCATGCGAGGGTCGTGCTGGATAAAAATGGAAACGGGGTGCCCTAAACAGTTTGGTTGATCAGACATGGACTTAATCGATGTCACTTAACCTTTTGTAAATGTGTAATGTAGAAGCGATTTTTGTAACATAATATAATAATTAATAAATGCAACGAAGTGAAAAACAATGTAAAATACAATAATACTGAGCAGGAATAAATGTGAAGTAGAGTTAGAAAATGCACCCCCTCAAGATTACGACTTTACTTTGTTGAGGTGGATATAATCGATTGCACAACACTGGGAAGCACAGAGATCCCAAAGGTAACTAGGACGTTCAAAGTAGACCAAGTATATTCTTGAATGCGGACTCAAAATCCATCAATGCTAAGTGCTACAAAGGCAACAGAAAAGAGCTAACAGAATGCCAAGAGAGAATGCCAACTACTTAATTTTTGCTAACACTTTGAATTGCCAATTTGCCAACAACAAATGCTAATAATGCTTAAAATTGTCAACCAACCCAAATTTTGCCAACCCTTTGAGCATTGCTTGTCGGGGTATTTATAGGACCAAGACCAAGCGAGAGATGCGGTTTAGATGCCATGTGTCCTAGACCCACGAGATGCTAACATGTCCATGCTGCATGGACATGCAAAGTTGATTGTGAACTTACCACACTGCAATCACACTATCGAAACTAGAGATGCTAGAATCAAATATGCCAAAAATGTAGATGAGAAATGAGGGATAGAATAGCCACCTGCTATGTTGTGATACACTATGTAGTGTAGTATATCAACGTAGCATAGCGGCTTGCTATGCTATGCTACGCTATGTAGCGTAGCACAACGTAGCCACTAGTTTGAAAAAGTAGTTTGTGTTGACCCTTGAAGTGTCTTCTTATGATTTTACATCTTTGCTACACTATGCTACACTATGTAGCATAGCATAGCGTGGTAGCAGGCTTCATCTGTGACTTGCGTTGAAGTTGCAGATGCTTGCTTGAGGCTTGATTGTGTTAACAACTGCAACTTTTGCTCTTCGCAAAGGGGGAGCCCTTGAATTTTCTACACTCTGATTTTAGACACCTTTTGCTATTTTTTGCATTGTCTCTACACTGTGCTATGCCACATAGCATAGTAGCCTCTGTAGCCTACTTTTCACTTCATTTTCCACTTTCTAGTAAGAAACTTTTGCCGGAGGACTTGAAGTTGAACAAGGCAACTAGTTTTGAAGGCTAGAGTACTTGCCGAGTGCAATTGGAATCACTAAGTAAGCTGGGACTTTCTATCTTGCCTTTGTTATGCTGCATAGCATAGCACAATGTAGCACTTTGTCCAAAATAGTTTAGAGTTGATTGCTTGAACAACTATCTTCTGAGGCCTGCTACACCACATAGCATTGCAAACTTCTTGACTAGAAAACTTGCTAAATTGTTTCATGAATCTTGAGCACCACCGACAACTCCATGTATGGTTTTTGAGTAAACTGTTAACTAGATGAATCATCTAGGTGGGCAAGCTGGAGAGTTTATCGGGCCTATCAACACTGGAGGTAGAAAATTTTCTGAATTGGACATTTTGAACTCAGAGCATCCATTTCCTGCCAAGCGGTCATGAACCTACACTTGTGGAAATCCCTTACTTGGATTCCAAGGCCCTGGTGAAGTAAGAGGATCTTGAAATTTTAGGGTGTTTTAGTGTGATGTGGTAGGGTAGCAAACTTCACTTCCCTCCCATCCTCCATCAAGTGAGACATGTTGGCATTTCACCAAAAAAAAAGGAAAAGAAAAAAGAAAAAAATTAGCAAGAAATAGAATATTAGACCAAGTAGGATTTTCAAGCATAGTTCTAGATTTCTTAGTTTTTCTTAAAATAGGTTACTATGCCAAGTGCATTAAATAGCCTTGATTTCAAATAACATTATTAGAATGAATTCTAATGTTAATAGGTTCTCTAAGTTTTTGTATGCACAAAGTTATCCAATACACAAAGGACTTCACTATTATCTACTAATTACTTATGATTTCAAAAGACTTATTATTTTTTATATATTCTACTAAATGTGATTTTGAAGATCTAGTATATTGTATATCTTTCAAGTACTTGAGAAAGTCCTAGTAGTTTCACCAATATAACATTTACCATAAATACAAGATATTTTATAAACACCACTATTAATGAACCACCATTTGCCATCTGCTTTGACATCGGGTACGCAACGTCAGAGCTAGGACATCGCATACATGACATCGAGGCCTTGCTCTGACATCGCATATCTAATGTTGGGTAATATTTCCCAATCTATAAATACTAGGCCTAGGCTCCAATTTTAGTAATAGTTTAGTTTTTAGTTTTTAAGCAAGGTATTGAAGCTCTTGCCATTTCTTTTCCTTAGAGTTAGAATATTTTCTGAGTGTCTGCAAAATGAGTCTAAGTGTGTATGGTTCTTTGTTTGAGCACTAATGTACCTGAGCACAGTAATGTGATGGGAATAAAATGAACTCTTTTAATAATCTTTGAAGCATTGAGAATAGCTTAATATTTTCCTTAATGCATTTAATTTAAGCAATTTATTTCTAGTTGTTAATGAACATGAGCATGACCACTTCAAGCATTCATATAGTATTTGGTAACCTAGCAACACTTAACATTTGGTAGACCAAAAGTGCTATATGTGTTTAGAAAAGTGGGATGGTTACTTGTGTTAGGCTAGCTAGGCAATAGACACACTATCTTTCAATTTACTTTACTCTTTATTCTTATTGTAGGCGATTACATCCATAAAACATAAAATGAAAAAAATTCATATACCTCAATTATACTTAAACCATACCATTGATCCTCACAACTATAGTTGGGAAGACAATGAAAATTCTTAATGTCCCTTTCAGTGCCTAGAAGAGCTAGTGTATTAGATAACTATAGGTCCATGGAATTTGACCAAATTGCACGTAATGCCTTAGTGATTAATATGCTTGGGTGTAGGGGTACTTTGTCGCTCATCATTGGCACTATTGTTGGGTAACTTTTTTTTTGTTTTGTGCAGTATCTAGGACCCAGTGAAAAGTATTTAAATCATTGGAATGAACCTAAGAGTCATATCTCATTTCACAATTACTACAACAAATTCTTAGAGCACATTGTGGTCTTTTATTTACTAACTAAAAATGTCTTCTTCTCATAGGAGCACTTCTTCACGCAAGGCTGATAGAGTTAATCTTCCAAAGCCTTAACAACATTAAAATTTATATACTCATCCTGATGAGTATGTGCCAAACTTTACCTTCATCCTACACCAAGATGAACAGTTGCGGTGGCATGACATGGAGGGCAACATTATGTTGCCACCTAATCGTGTTGCTCTTGTAATGCTCTATTGAATGCTTGCAAGAAGTGGTCTTCAAGATTTCCATGGGGAGTATATTATGGAAGATGTTGACACTAGGGACTATCATCCCACTAAAGCACAACATTTGTGGAATTTGCAACTAGAACAACATTATTAAATTTTTGAAAGGAAAAGGGCTTAATGATTCTCCATTCTTGTTGTACCAACAAGCTAGTGGGGAACCCTTCTCTGGGGGTTTTCCATTCAATGAAACTCCTCTCTTTGACATCAATTATGGAGGTCAAAATCAAGATATGTAGTTCATAGTTCACAATCTTGATCCTGGTAACAAGGAATCCAATGACAATGAAGGACCCTGAGGGGCAAATCAAGATAGGGATGCAAACAAGAAGCACGATCATGATCATGGTCATGATCACTGAAGAGGTGGTAGTAGGCACCATGATGATGCTAGTTCTTCTTCCCCTTCTTCATCATCATCATCATCTGCTTCTAGTTTTGATCATGAATGCAAAAGGCAAGACTGTAATGGAGGTGATTGGAATGAACAAAATGACTAATGAGACCAAAATAACCAAAGGGACTGTCGGGATAGCCAAGATCAAGGGTGTAGACATTCAAGATATGTACATCACCATGAACAAATGGGTAGTAAAGGGCATTGTAGGAATCATGATCAAGGCCTCAATGAGCCTCAATTTGCTACCTGAAGTATGCTTAACATCATAGAGGCAGTCAGAATTCCAACAAGGCATGTGAAAGATAGTAAGATCAAATGGTTAGACATGAACAATATTTCTTGATTTGAAGGAGGATATAACTCTAATTTGTAGAATCATCTTCAAGATTTTCAAGATGTATGTGATTTGGAAAACATAGAGAATGAGTGGTAGAAACTAAAGTTGTTCCCTATGACACTTATCAAAGAAGCAAAAAACTGATACTGGTCCTTAGAGTTGGAATCTATCAGATGATGGATTACCATGCTTGAGTTGTTCAATGATAAGTATCAAATGTACTTTAGAGTGGCCAACTTAAGGAAGCAAATTCAAGGGTGGAAACAAAAACACATGAACCCTTGTATGCCACCATTGTCTGATACTATGCCTTGATGCACAAATGTCCTGACTATGGTTATTCTCAATTGTTTAAATTTGCCACATTGTAGACAAGCTTTGTAATGAAATGAGGAAAACCCTTGGTGTCTATGCTCAAGGAAAATTATTAGAACTAACTACTGATTAGATACAAAAATTAATAGAATAGGATGCTAAAGAGAAGGATGAACTAAAAAAAAAGAGAAAGTACAGAAGAGTACAACCATGATCCTACCATTCGCAAGAGGGAGGTTCAATTCTATGATAGTGATAGTGAGGCTAAGTTTGTATTTGATGAGGGGATGCATAAGAAAGCCTTTCCACTTCAACAATTCTAATCTAAACTTACAAACAAGGTTGATTAGTTAATGGACTCAATGAACAACAGATTTCAAGCTATTCTCAAAATTGCTAAGGTATCCAAAGAAAAAAGTAGTAAGCGTGAGCATAGGAGGTGCAAGGAAGCTAAATGTACCTATTACAAAGGTAAGGGTAAGATTGCTGCAATAGAAGATGTTGCAAATAGTGAATTAGATGATGATCATGGATGAGACATCTAGCAGTATGAACATCCTAAGGGATGTTGCCCCATTGTGTCACATCTATAGGAGTCTGGGATGTATGCCTTACATCCATGACTTAAACAAAGGAAAACATCCAAAAGGTTACTTTATCCTCAAGGTAATATCAGGTAGTTCCACCAGCAACAACCATATTATCTAAGTGGAGCTCCACCACAACTATATGAACAACATCAATAATGACAATAACCACAATCATAGGCACTAGCACCACCAAGATAATAGTACCCTTACCAGTTGTTGGCACATTTGGCCATTCCATGGAATAGTTGGAATATTTTATTTAAAATTGGCATAATCCCTGGTTGTAAATTTGTAGTTTTAGTATTGTGAGTTGATGGGTATTTTTGAAGAAACATCCACTAGTAAAATAATTTTGATGTTGAAGCCTTTTTGGAAAGCAAGATTAAAATGCCTTTATCGAAGATTGGAATCGCAAACAAAGGATGAAATTATTTACCGCAAAAGGCATACTCCCTGCTAATGTTGGATAATGGATTATTAAGGTCCACTTAAAAGTTGGAAGCGTGCGAAAGATCTCATGAATGGATTACCAACAGGTTTTGAATTTCATTCAGTAAATTTAATTAACAAAGGATGAGAAGGTTTCTGTTGCAGAGAAAATCGAATAACATAGCAAAAATATTAGAGACATCAGCATCGGCTTGGGCTTGGGCGTCACCCTGGGCACTGGCATCGCCAGAAATGGCTCCAGATTCTCAAGGAATACTTCCAGAACCCACAAGCAGAGGGTAGATGGCCAGCAGCAGGAGGATGCACAGCAGCAGATGAAAGATCAACGATGGTAGAAGAGAAGCCTCTGTTGCGTGCACAATGGCTACAACCTCAACTTTGGCGCAGATCTACTAGAGGGAGGTGCAGCCATTGGGAAAAGAGGCAAGTAACATAAAGCAACTATCATCAAGTCCTCACCTCATCTGGGTTTGATAGGGTTTCTAGGTATGACCAAGGGTTTGATCGATCTAGAGATGCCTCGTCCGCGTACACTGAGGGCTGTGGCAGTTCCAGGTTTCACAGATCCAGCGGAAGTTTCTCCTTGAAGCGCGACAACGCTGGCTTCGACGACGGCAGCGGTAGATACGAATTTGCTCTGTTCAAGGATAAAACACCTTGCAAAATTTCTGTATAATCATCAAAACCAGAAGAGCACTTGTGAGAGGCGAAGGTTAGAATGGTTGCAGAATCTTACGGGACACAGGGCGACATTTCCTAATGCGGTGGCTAAGCCTTCTCCCGTGATGGCAGTTGTTGGTAATGATTTTCGGCAGGGCAAGATAATTTGAATTAGTTGCTGGAAGTTCCAGGCCTAGCGCCTTCACATTCGAGCTTGATATTTCAAATTTAAATTTTCCAGCCATTTTCATATGGGTGAAAGTGCACATGAATTATTTAGGATTAAG
The DNA here is from genome assembly GCA_015680685.1 of Gnetum montanum. Taxonomy (NCBI): domain Eukaryota; kingdom Viridiplantae; phylum Streptophyta; class Gnetopsida; order Gnetales; family Gnetaceae; genus Gnetum; species Gnetum montanum. The sequence goes on along the minus strand of MNCI01013865.1, from coordinate 708,243 downwards.
GTACCAGCATCATTTATGCCAAGGTAGATATTATATTATCACCTTGTTTATAAAATCACTAAGAACTTCAATAAGCATTCTTCAAAATTTTAAAACAAGTAAAAAATGAAAGGCTATTAAAGATATAATTGTAAAGAATTATATGAAATTATTGGATTTATTTTTCAAAAGTAATATTTATCTCCTAACTTCCTAACTTCCTAAGTTAATACTCCTTAACTTCTTGGGCAAGTTACTTAGGAGAGAAGTTAGGTAAGATATTTTTGAATATGTAACTTTCCTACCTACCTTGAAACCCTATAAAAAGGCTTTAGGGGGAAGGACTATTTTTTTGGAAATGACTTTTTGGGAGGACTTTTTGGGGAGGACTTTTTGGTGGGAGGTCTCATACATCACATTTTTGGAGATCATACTTTGAAAAGCTATTAGCTAGCACTTAGGCTCTCACTTGAAGACATACTTTGGGGTCTTGAGAAGAGCATTTGTAAAGAAGATTTGTAAAGATGATT